>CAIGQW010055694.1:9336561-9348786 GCA_903798125.1 Danio choprae | reverse complement strand
ATATATATATAAATCTGATCACCACAATTAGTTAAAAACATAAAAAAACGTAACTCAAAACATAACAGAAGTTTTAAACCAAAAGTGCCAGATGTCATGTAGCACTGAGCCTGTGTGTTTGTGTGTGCATGTGCTTGAATGAATGTCAGGCACCTCGTCTCCCAGAAGTGCCTCCACGCAGGATTCAGATGCATCACAGATGGCGGTGAGGTCGTGACCTCCTTCCAATGCCAAAACCACACGGCCACCAGCCAACTTCATCAACTGCTTAGTGAGATGACCGAAGCCTACGAAGAGTAACAGGAGCATGCTGGGTAATTCATGGACTAGAAACCACAGTGTAATGTAGTTTAGGAGTGAAAAAGACTAATCCAAGTACTATGAGTATGACATTTAATAGCAATGATCCAGAAGAGCTGAGCTCGCCCGGGTATGAAGAAATGCATAGCTTTTATGTGTGTAATACAATTAGGGAATACTAAAAAACAATTCTGCAATCAGACCTCCTGTATGGGAAACAAAAAAGCAGCAAACTCACATTTGGCGGTAACGTTGTATCCACCCAGCGGCGACTGGTGGCCCTCCACAGCATCAAAACCAGCTGACACCAGCACCACATCCGGGGAGAACTCATTGGCAATGGGCATCACCACCGTTCTACAAGCACACCGATTTTTCAAGAGTTTTAGTGTTTTAGTTCTGTTAACTGTTTTTACCTTAAAGTAACCATTTAGTTATCTGTATGTGAAACTACATATATTTGGCAACTAACAGAAACGAAACCAAAACATTACAAAAAAGCGTATTGCTAATATTGAGTTGATCATTTCATCAATTCATGTGAATACACTGTTAAAACAAATGCTTGCTCTGGTAATCTTTAAGCATTGTGAGGAGGAGTCTAAAATACCATTTTGTGGGGTTATAAGAAATTTTTTTTTAAATTCTTGTGCATCTTATGGACATATTTGACTTTTTCCAATCCATTTTATATTCTTGTTTTGGCTGTGTTAATGCAAACAATATACAAATTTCCACAAATAAGTATTTTATTAAATATTACAAATAGCAATACTACATATTGATCATGCGGTGACGTGGTGGCGCAGTGGGTAGCACAATTGCCTCACAGCAAGAAGGTCGCCGGTTCGAGCCTCGGCTGGGTCAGTTGGCATTTCTGTGTGGAGTTTGCATGTTCTCCCCGTGTTGGCGTGGGTTTCCTCCGGGTGCTCCGGTTTCCCCCACAAGTCCAAAGACATGCGCTATAGGTGAATTGGGTAGGCTAAATTGTCCGTAGTGTATGTGTGTGAATGAGTGTGTATGGATGTTTCCCAGTGATGGGTTGCGGCTGGAAGGGCATCCGCTGCGGAAAACATATGCTGGATAAGTTGGTGGTTCATTCTGCTGTGGCGACCCCAGATTAATAAAGGGACTAAGCCGAAAAAAAATGAATGAATTAATGAATATTGATCATGCTTTCCAACTGAAACACTTTAAAACTACAATTTTCATCCCAGGACCTTTTAGGCACGCATTCTTAAGTCATGCATTCTTTGTTAACAGGCATCCATTTTATATAAAAGTTTGGCCTCTGGACACTTTCCCACCCCGTTTTTTACTATTGAGCACTGCAGACCAATTTAATTAATTTTATGTAAGTATCATGTATTTTGTAATGTGACAAAGCGAAAAAAAACAACAACAATACGTCAAGATTATTGCTGTTTCTGATCATTGACTTATCCAAGACTGTAATAATCCAAAATAAATGAATAAATGTGTAAACAAACTGTCATCTACTAAAGTTTTTTAGTAGATGATTTCAGTGAAAGTGTAAAAATTCCTTAATAAATGGTTGTTTTATGATGTTTTTTGACACTTCGTCCTCTATGGACCTATGTTTAACCTTTTCAAGCTGACAGGCAAGAGTTTCTGAAAATAATGTTAAATCTTGCATCAGCTTTCTTATCTCTATCATTGACAGACAGGAAGTGCAGATGTCACCTGAAGGCGGTCAGATACTCCACATCACCCATAGGTGGCTCCACTCCACCTGTCCAGGCAATGTTCACATTAAAGCCCTCTCCTGGACCCACACCCACCTGCAGAGCAAGCCATGAGGAAAAACAATGACAACTTTAGTCATACGCCACAAAATAAAGTCACTTTTCAAAGTGATGGAAATGTTGTTACCTCCTCAGGAGCGCCACTGCCAGGAAAGAAGTTGCCATCATCATAACGGTGCAGAGAAATATATAACACATTGGGGTCATTGTAGAAAGCCTGCTGGGTTCCGTTTCCATGATGGATATCCTATGAAAAGCATTGAGTAAAGTATGATTTAGGAATGTGCTGTTCTGCAAAAATGTAGATGAAAATTAATTATACTTAAAACCCCCACCAAAAGATGGTACAAAATTACTAAATTCCCTGCTCCATGCATGCACAAATTAAACATGATGGATCCAGGATGGAAAATATTTTGGTATACTGAAGCATTAAAAATTTCTTTCACATCCAATCCTCACCCCTCAAAATCAACCCCACACCATCATCCCTCCATCAAATGTTACATTTGGAACAAAGCAGTCAGTCAAGTACAATTCTCCTGGCAACCACCAAACCTAGGGTTGTCCATCAGATTGCCAGACAGAGATTCTGACTCCAGACTGCTCTAGAATCCAGTAAAACCGTGTTTTACACCACTGCATCCCACTATTTACTATCCCAATATTTAGTTGTAAAGGAAACAGCCAAGTAATTACAATAATACTGATCATTGCGCTGTAGCATCACAAGTGGCTGTGTATTGCATGAACATCCTTAAAAGCTCACCCAGTCTATGATGAGGATCTTGCCCACACCAAGTTTCTGCTGTAGAAGTTTGGCAGTGATGGCGACTGAGTTGAAGAAACAGAAACCCCTGCCAAGACACACACACACATAGAGAAATGAAGTCTTATATATGAACACTCATAAATGATTCATCCATCTAGATATCACACATCTGGACACCCAAAACTCACATCCACACATAAACGTCCCCCACACCGAGAACACTGGATACATGTTTAAGGCCAAGAATGATTTTTATGAATGGCTTTTTACAACCTATGCATATTAGTGCTACAATTAGCAATAAAGCACACAATAATTATTTCAGTTTAACATTAATGAACTGTGGCCACTGCAGTCAGACTGACACTCCTGTCTCTTTTATCCTCTACAAGAATTGCATTTATTTAGTCTTTATGACCACATCAAAATGGAAGACTTTTCAAACTCATTTCAACTAAGCTAAAAAAGCATGAAAAAAGTTCAGATGATAAGGACCTTCAGTAGAACAACCCCAGACTGCAGGTCAGATGAAATTTTGTCAGGCTAAATGTCAGTGAAAATCACTTTTCCTGTCCTGTCAGCCATTATTACTGCACTCATAGGACGTGCTCTGAAATTGCATGCATAAATACAGTACTGTGTGCTGCAATATTAAAGTGCGAATGAAAAAACGAGTATGCAATGCCATAGTTAATCATCAGTTACGTCATGAAGTTGGCAAAAAAATTTAATTAAAGACGCAGTTAAACTGTGCTTGATAGCTCTCAGTTGTGCTATAACGTTGAATGGCTACAATCACTGGTTACATATTAGAAAAACAATTTCATCATCAGAGGTCATAAAAATATGCCATTAAACTATATATTAAAAATATACTGTCTTTGTTGATTCTACAATTATTTGAAAACTCAAAACGTAGAATTATTGCAAAATAAAAATAAAACTGTAGAAAAATCAGTCCTGTGAAACCAGTCCAATCAAATAATAATAATTTTGCATCATAATAAACAATTTCAAGACATGTTTGGAAAGTGTCCAAGAAGATGTCCAAAACCTTTACATGCAATCACCCAAGAGACTTTAGTCTGTTTAGACTGCATGTCACTGATGAGAAGATGACGGATGTCTACTGTATGATGACATGAAATCATCCAATTGAGCTTTTCAATACTCAATGTAAAAACATAATTTTTAAGTTTCTTATTTCATAAGTTCTTCTTCTGGAATCTAAACTGGCAAATAAACTTTTCGTATATAAATCACACTAACTCCCTCAAGAAAGTGTCATTTTACTGGACTTACATGGCGGTGGATTCCTCAGCATGATGACCAGGAGGACGGACCACTGCGAAACCGTTCTGTTCATCAGACAAAAGCAGAAGAAAAGGAAGATGAAGACTACATACGCACATGTGATATAATATAAGCAAGGAATATTTGTAGCAGAAGATCAAATAAACATGAAGCTGTGGTAAGAGAAGTCAAAATGAACCTTCAGCTCCCCAGCAGCAACTTTAAATGCCAGCTCAATAACGCAGCCGACGGCCATCCGGACGGCTCCTGATGAATGCATCTCGTTCCACACCGTGTCACTGTCCACCTAGAAGACATTAAACCATGTTCAATATTAACACCCATTATTACACAGAACTACTGCCACAAAATGATGAGCTCAGAATTTATCCTGTTTACTTCCTCAATAAATCTCCATAATTGTCATGGAGACCATTCATTCATTTTCCTTGGGTTTAGTCCCTTCATTCATCAGGGGTTGCCACAGGGGAATGAACCGATAACTTATCCAGCATATGTTTCACACACCTGATGCCCTTCCAGCTGCAACCCAGTACTGGGAAACATCCATACACTCTCATTCACACACATACACTACGGCAAATTTACTTTATTCAATTCACCTATGCCGCATGTCTTTGGACTGTGGGGGAAACCGGAGGACCCAGAGGAAACCCACGCCAACACATGGAGAACATGCAAACTCCACACAGAAATGCCAACTGATCCAGCTGGGACTCGAACCAGCGATCTTCTTGTTGTGAGGCGATAGTGCTAACCACTAAGCCACCGTCTTGCCGGAGACTATTCATCTGTGCTAAATTATGAATTAATTCATGAATGTATGTACAATACAGTTTGAGTTACGGTTTAGGGTTAGCTGGATGTAATTATGAATAGTCTATTGATATTAGTGCAGTAAGTAACTGGAACACATTTAACAAGAACATTATAAATTGTAAATTCTAAAATAGATAGTAAATCAGTTAGTTAATTAATCATAAATTAGTTAGTGTAAGAATGAAAATTATCATATGTATTTGTTTATATGGCAAAACATGTCTTTTTTACCAAGAAGGTCCATACTGACTTTAAAGGCAGATATTGATAAGATCAGGGCCTGGTGTGTGGACTTTGGGGGTTTTACGATGTGGTCACATGTTGATTGGTCTGTTTGTATGTCTCAGCATTTGGGCTTTGGTCACATGGTCATGAAAGATACAAAAGAGATGGTAAACTTTGCTCTGGCTCTTTTCCTGCTCCTCTCCAGCTCTGAAGGCTATCTTCTCTTACTTTACTGCTATCAGGTTATCTTCGGGGCCTACTCTCTTTGTCTCTCTCTCTCTCCCTCCCCCTGTCTCTGCCTCTCTCAGGTAACTTTATTTTACATTTAAGCTGGGTACAGTTTATGTCATACGTTTTTTCATCATTTCATTTTTAATAATTTTATAGTTATTTTGTAACTAATTCAGTTGTAACCACAGAGAATTATTGTCATTAAATCATTTCATTTTCAAGTATTTGTGAATTACTTTAGACTTAACATCAGCACTTAATTGCTCCATATTGCAATACAATACAATCACATAACAGCAACGCTCTCAAAGCTATTAATACTGCGCTTATTTCCGTTTTTGGTATAAGATTGCAGAAGGATGGTTTGACTAGAAATCTACAGTTTTTCACCATCATTCTGATAACTGTTTAGTCATTCGGCAAACTACAGTTCGAACTGCTGTAGTTGAAACCCATTCCTTACATTAGTTAATGATTACTTTTAATAATAGTTTAGTAATAATTACAATAAATTATCCCAAAATATTCTCTCTTATCCTAATTATTACTGCTTTTATTATTCGCATGACTTGAAAAAACATTAGACATATTTCATGATGTAATAAAGTATACAAGTATAAAGTATAATACGTGTGTGTGTGTGTGTGTGTGTGTGTGTGTGTGTGTATATATATATATATATATATATATATATATATAAACATTATTTTGTTTCTTGTTCCTTCACTTAAAAACCCACTTGCTTTCATTGGCCTATTAAGAACTTAGTTCAATTACTTTATTACATCATTATATAAATATATTATTATTATATTATTAATATTTTTATGTCTTATTTTTTCTTTAACTTATATTCTTTATTTCTAACATTTATGATATAGTAAAGCACTGTGGTCAGTCTTGTGGTTGTATTAAACGTGATAAACAAATAAAATACACTTGACCCAATAATCATGCACAGCTACATGCATTGCAAATTACATTGAACTCTTTATTAAACCAGTAAGTTTAATGAATGAACATATATACGTACCCCGATGCCTCCACACGGCAGGACAGCGTACATTTTCTGACTTATTGGACCTACAAAAAAAGAAAAAACACTTAAATACAAAGGTCTGACATGAACAAGTGTTATATTTAACCCACATCTGTTGTTCACACTTTATCATCTATTGAGAAAATGACATAATTGGCTAATTCAGTCTTGAGGATCTTCACTAGATGAGGCTTACGCAACCATCATCTATCTCACTGTCTACAAAGAGCACTCAAGGTCAAAAACAGTGTGCACTACTTCAAAAAGTGTGTCTCATGTTGAAGTGATGGCAACTCTGTCCACAGCTGAACACACACACACACACACACACACACACACACACACACACACACACAGAGAGACAGAGAGTTGGCTGGTGACTCAGAAGCGGAGGTGGGCAAATGTCTAGGACCTAAAAACAGCCCAGGCGTCTGTCAGAGGAGGTTTGCTTAAGCAGCCCATCAGATCGGACGAAAGCAAGCCAAGGAGAATCCTCTGGTGTACTTAAATCAAACAAAGAGTGGCTCAAACGCACCTAAAAGTTTCTTGCTGTCCAGCTTCTGTCGGTTAAGTGGACTGGTGCCGTAGAGCAGCGTGTGATACTCTGAATGGACGGTCTGGATCTCGTCTAACGTGGCCTTCCTACCCCTGATCCTCTGTGCACAAACAAACAGAGAGAACATGGAGATAACGTCAGTGACCTATAAAGCAGAACAAGGATGCTACAGTTGCTTGATCAATTATTCTTACATGACTACATGTCTTCATGGCCCTTAAAGGTTTTTTGAGATTCTAGAAAAGGGGTTTAGATGAATAACCTTCACTTGATTCATTCAGGTTATTATTAATTGAATAGAATTTGACTCAAAAGTACTTTTCGATTCTTTTCCATTATTTCCAATGACCCATTTAGACTTGGTAAAAACGATTTTATCAGGTTAGTATTTTTTTCAGGTTTTGCTTAACGAAAGGACCATAAATTACATGAATGTAAAATTAAAATCTAACAACCAATTGATAAAATACACAACATATATCATAATATATACTGTATTAGGTATTTAGTTTTTGTATTTTTATTTATTTTCTTGCGAAGTATTTGTTTTTTCCCCTCTCATTTCCTTTATATGACCACTGTGTTTGTTTAATAATTTATTTAAAAAAATACTAAAATCGTTACAAAATATTGTAAATAATAAATATAATATTAAATAATAAATAATGTTTTTTTGTTATTTTCATCTTATATTTTTTATTTAATTATCTCTTTGATATCATTGTTTTACTTTGTGTCAGTTTATATTTTATTTACTGCTACAAACCAATAAACATTCATAACTAGAAAAACCATATATACTATACCATTCAAAAGTGTAGATGTTTGTAAGTTTTTTTTTTATGTTTTCAAATTGCTTGTACCTCTATTACTGATTTATACTAATTCATTTGAAAGATACATTTCCTATTATTATCAGTGTTAAAAACAGCTGTGCTAATATTTGTTTTGACTAATATGTTATTTTTTATCTCTTTCCAGGATTCTTTGACAGAAAATATACAAATGTATTTTGCCTAAAATGTATTTTTTCAAAAATGATTATGACAGTAATTCAAATCAAATTAAATAAATAATATTTAATACATCATGTGTTATACTTCTATACTGACCCCAAACGTTTAACGGGCCCTGCATATGTGTAAAAAGCTTGTTTATTGCCTCTGGCTCTTCCTCCACCAGGTGGCGCACTCACCTCACAACGGCCCAGCAGTCCTGTTTCCTGCAGCCTGGACCAAACACTCTGAATGCGACCCGCGTGTTCGGGATGAATGTTAGTATTTCCACACATGCACTGGTGCTTCAGCATGAAGGTGTCGTACACTAGCCCTGCAGTGACAGTGACCAAATCATCCAAAATTAAAGTCTTATCAATAACAGTCCTATGTGTTATAGCTTCAACAGATCTTCAACATCACTCATTTTGTCCTTATTACCTGTCGTAAAGAGGTGCTTAATGGGCACCTCGTTCAGGGTTGTTCCTTTAAGACTGGAGGTGACTGGGGATGACTGAGCCCTTCCCAGGGGTCTGTGTGGCATTCCTGTGATGGACAGAGAAGCCTGGAACACGTTGAGCTGCTGCACATGCTGCTGGTCTAAATACTGAAGAAAACAACACACAAACATCCTTTATTCAGCACAGCACAGCACAGCACAGTTTTGTTTTGTTCATAATTTAGTTCACTTTGAACCAGTTTCTTTTCAATTTAATCTAACTCTGCACGTTACAGTTCAAATCTGCACAGTTCAATTCAGCACAGTTTAACTGAGTTACAAAAATAGTACAAATGAATTCTGTTATGTCTGGTTCAATTCATTTGATTGAAAAGTTTACATTTATTTTATAGAGGTCGATGAATGTGGAAATTCATAGAATTAAATCCAAAAATGTTATTACTGTAGATGTATAATGTGCAATGTCATTGAATTTGGCAAATTTTGAATAAACAAATATACTAATAAGCTAAAGCAGAGCTGTATATTTAAAAAAAATGTGCAGGAGTGTAAATATTCAAATCTTAAATCTTTAAAAAAATTGTATTAGATCTAATAAATCATTCCATGTTTTAATAATAAAAAACAACTTATATCATCATCATCAAATAATTTGAGATAAGTATTTGAATAAGTTTCAAGATTTCAATTGTTTACACATGCTTTTTAATGACTAAGAATCATTTTTAACCATATAAATAAAGGAAAACGATGGAAGAAAAACAAATAAAAAAGACATTATAGGTCCAAAGTTGAACTAAATGAATGGGCTGATTCAGAAGTCAGCTAAAACAATGTTTTGTTTTTTCACTTCAAAATAAACCTTAGTGACAAAAGATTCCCAGCTGAGATCAATCAGGAACATTTACACAGTCATAACACTTCAGAATGAACATGAATATTAGCACAAATCCCAAACTCATGTCTGATTTTGACACCAAAGGGAATTTATATGTAATAACAAGTCCAACAATAGTGCTTGTTTGTGTGTGTTTGCTTGTGTTTTTACTAACATTAAATTGAAAACGATCGTTATTTTTTAAAATCTATATAATAAAATAATATTTTAAATCAATAAAATACAAAAAGCTAAAACTTAAAAGTACAAATATAGATTAAGTACTAAACTTGATAAATAAGTGAGCAAAAAAAAGACCATTAAAATGAAAAACAGAAATAAAAGCTAGCCTAGAACCTATGTACATATTAAAAGTAATATTAATAGCACAAAAAAAAGCTAAGTCAAAACTATTAAACACTAAAGTTCTACATAAATAATACCAAAAATAACACCAGAGTGCATTTGTGTAGAGTAAGCTAAGATTATAACAGACTAAACATCAGTCCGAGCACACGATCTGGATCATCTCACTCACAGAAACCCAGCGAACATTTGCCAAAAATCTGAAAGTGTCCTGCAGTAAACAGCCAGAGAGTCTGCTCTACATCAGATGAGCAGGAGAGTGTGTGCTTGTGTGAGATGCTGATGCAGTACAACGTGCGATGGAAGCACATGCCAGAGGATGGGATTCATTTTAGTTGTTGTTTTTTCTTGCACGAGACCTTGAGGTTGAAGGTATGCCACACAAATATCCACAATTCCCTACTTCATGCCAAACTTTACGTAAGAAACTGCAGGTAAATAGTGTAAAAAATAAATAGTTAATTAAATAGTTATCACCAGAGTTGCAGAGTTGATTGATACAATTTTGATTATTAATTGCAAACATCATTTTGTATTAAGAGTTTTCTAAAATGTTGTTTAAAAGGTTAAGTATGTAGGATTGAGAAAATATTGGATAGTTTTTGTTTGCACACTTCCGACTTGATACATACTCAGGTTGCCAGATTGATGACATCAATAGGAACAAGTGTGCCTGATGATGTAAGATGAACAGATATTATTTACGTTTGTAAAAACTATTGTTTTTCCCAGTGATGGGTTGCAGCTGGAAGGGCATCCGCTGCGTCAAACATATGCTGGATAAGTTGGCGGTTCATTCCGCTGTGGCCACAACAGATAATTAAAGGGACTAAGCCGAAAAGAAAATGAATGAATGAATGAATGAAAACTAATGTTTGCAGAAAAAAAAAAACACCTCATGAATCTGCATCTCATTTCAGAGGCTGCTACGATCCTCCGGAAGTTAAATTTTTGGCCACGCCCACATATATTGAGGAAGCCTTATAAATATAATTGGGTAAACTGGCTGTGGACGGTGTTACCAGACCAAAGCAAAGACAGACATTCTGACACAGAATGCACATTTTCAATTGACAATAAATTAACTTCAGAATTTTTCTGAAACTTAGCATGTTTCTTGAATAACTGCAAAAGTATGATGGTATTTTTATGATTTATAATCAAAAACATACATACAGCACCTTGAAATATGCAAATATCATACATTATTTAATTACACATTCACAAATTTGCATACATTCACTTGACAGAGTAATAAGGGTTTTTACAGCAGGGATTTTGAGTGTTTCCTTTTATCACTCCATAATTCTGAAAACACTGCAAACAGCAGGAAAGAACAACATTTTTCACAATTTCTTGCAGAATAACTATATAACGAGTCTATATATAGTCAGAGAACTATATGAACATTCCCCTCGGTGAATATAGATATGAATAAAAGTGTAAAGTCGGTCACATGTAAGTGAGATTTATGCATCAATCAAGATTTTTTGAGAAAACAGCCTTTAAAAATATGTATTGTAATTAACATTTACACACACATACAGTATTTGCTAAAGTGCAACAAAACGCTTGATTTTGGATGCTTTCTTTACATTAGACTGAAAAACACTTTATGAAAAGCCTAACAGCCATAAACTGAAGGAAAAAAAAAAACAACAGTGCTGCTGGTAGTGCCTTGCCTGTATTCAGCATGCAGCATCTGTCTCTCTCTCTATGGCAGGTGACGGGGGCTCAATTTGTATTCAAGACACTCAGGCAGACAAGTAGAGGCATTCACACACACAAGGACGTAGGTGGAGGTGTTTTAATGAGTAGGAAAGGCCAGCAAGGGTCTGTGACTGACCGATGTGACAAGGAGTGTTTGGGATATCGCTGCCTCAATGGTGACTGCATGTCACCTCATAACAGACACACATGCGAGCACACACTGCGGCGTGTCACGTCACCCTAGTGGGCTGCGATTGGGTGTGAAGTGCAGGGCAGCGAAGGCAGGCGGGGTCTGGAGGAGGAGATGAATCACCAAGGAGAGATGAGTCAGAGACGCTCCATTCATGGGGGAGTGAATGTGTAGATATGTGCGTGTGTATGAGTGAGTGAGTGTGTGCGTGTGAGTCTGCCGCTGCGCAAGGAGGATGCAGTCTGAATTCTAATGCCGTGCTCTTTTGAAATGTTTTTCTCAATGATTGCAGGCAGGCAGGCAGAGCGAGCGCGAGGAGGAGGGTGTTGCTCTTCTTTCAATAACTCTCTCTTTCTCTGCCTCTCATTCACTCTCACTCATTCATTTGTTTCTCCTTCCTCCTGCACAACAGCGATTTGTGTGTTTGTGGGGTCTGTGTTAAGATCAAAATAATCTTCTTTGGAGGATCAAATCTGCCTGGATGGCATGCAAATTAATCAGTTGGAATACATAACAGACTGAATCACTGCACTGGTGATATCTATCTATCTATCTATCTATCTATCTATCTATCTATCTATCTATCTATCTATCTATCTATCTAT
>CAIGQW010055694.1:9295444-9336551 GCA_903798125.1 Danio choprae | reverse complement strand
TATCTATCTATCTATCTATCTATCTATCTATCTATCTATCTATCTATTTATCTATCTATCTATCTATCTATCTGTATATCTATATACACAGATCAGATGGTACTGTTAGTGAAAGTAGTGGAAAAAAACATGGCGTCACTACTGTGGTAAAGTTAAAACAGTTTCATTAAATCAAACTGAAATAAAATTCAATTTAATTCAAGTTTATAGCGCTTTTCACAATAATTATCCTTCCAAAGTAGCTTTACAAAGGTGCACATTATTACTACATTATAATGTATTACTACATTATAGTCAAAATCAGAAATCTTAAGGTGTTGTGAATAGTGTGGACAGTATATATATATATATATATATAAAACAGTTAACCTGCAGTTACAACAAAACTACATTTACATAGAGGACAAAAAACTAGGTATGACTAAATATTTCAGTTGAAGGAGTAATAAAGCATGCAATATGATTTATATAACAATAAAATAATGCTGGTAAGATATGAATATGGCGGCACGGTGGCGCAGTGGATAGCGCTGTCGCCTCACAGCAAGAAGGTCGCTGCTTCGAGCCTCGACTGGGTCAGATGGCATTTCTGTGTGGAGTTTGCATGTGTTCGCGTGGGCTTCCTTCGGGTGATCCGGTTTCCCCCACAAGTCCAAAGACATGCGCTATAGGTGAATTGGCTAAGCTAAATTGTCCGTAGTGTATGTGTGTGAATGAGAGTGTATGGGTGTTTCCCAGTGATGGGTTGCAGCTGGAAGGGCATCTGCTGCATAAGTTGGCGGTTCATTCCACTGTAGCGACCGCTGATTAATAAAGGGACTAAGCCGAAAAGAAAATGAATAAATAAATGAAGATATGAATAAACATGCTCAAGTTACAGAACAATACAAAAATAAAGATAACAATTATGAACATTTACTTTAAAGAATATTGTGAAATAACTTAGTAGTTTAAAACAAACAAAAAAACTGTTTAATAAATGAATCCAATTCATTCATTCATTCATTCATTTTCCTTTGGCTTAGTTCTTTATTTATCAGGGGTCACCACAGCGGAATGAACCGCCAACTATTCCGGGATATCCTTTACGCAGCTGATGCCCTTCCAGCCGCAACTCAGTACTGGGAAACACCCATACACTCTCACATTTACATGCACGCACGCACGCACGCACGCACACACACACACACACACACACACACACACTCGTACACTACGGGCAATTTAGTTCATCCAATTCACCTATACCTCATGTCTTTGGACTGTGGGGGAAACCAGAGCACCTGGAGGAAACCCACGTGAACACAGGGAGCACATGCAAACTCTACACAGAAATGCCAACTGACCCAGTCGGGACATGAACCAAATTCATAACAATAATTTAGTAAGATAAGGGTAAAACTGCTAAGTAAAATTTTAAAGAGCTCAAGCTATTTAAATGTAATACAGTAGTACATTGATTTTATCCCGCAGTGAAACCATGGTACATTTTAGCAAGATAAGAATAAATCTGCTTAAGTGCAGCTCTGTGAACAAGAGCTCCTTGACAAAAACTGTTCTTTTAAGTGATGCTTACCACTGTTGCCATCACAATGATAAAAAGTGTTTTTAGCACTATGCTATGCGGTTCCTAAGGAGCTTTGGGTAGTTGTTAGGCTATTAAAAGCCCACCTTAAGCCTTTTATGGAGCCTTTATGTATGAATTTCATGTCAAACTTAGGGATAGGAGATTGTTCAACTCAAATTTTGAGCAACAGTAAAGGCTAAATACTTAGAAAACATCGCTGACTAAATAAACCTTTGCTCTTTTCCCCCCCAAGTAGATTTCACTGCATCTTCCCATCTAGCAATTATTTATCTATCTCTCTTCCCCTCTTCTCGCCCGCTCCCCTCCTGCCTCCAGTAGTGAGTCACGGGTGGGAGGAAGAGAAGAGAGCAATCTTCCTCTTTAATCCCTCCTTTTCAGGAGGCGAAAAAGCTGCAATCGCTCTGGTTGAGAGGGATACCCTCGATCTCCAGTCACCAAGCCCCCGCATGTGCGTCCCAGCACTCATCAGGAACTTGCCTACGCACTTAAGCTCTCGAAAAGCTCAGTGACAGAAGCATTGGAAAGACACTGGATCTTAAAAGCAGAACGACTACACAAAATCCACAGAAAACTGGGGCACAGCTGTTTCTAGTACAAAACAGACAAACTAATAAGACAAATGAGAATCGAAAAAGAAGCTCCTCATGCTCATATTCAGTCACTTTGCTGCTTAGTCACGACTGAAACTCTTTTGACACAAGTTAAAATAAAATGTTTGATGGCTTTGCATGATATTCATAACAGAACGTGTGGAGGGAAGGCGAACAGGATAAATACAGAAGGCTGGCTATACCAGTTTTTAATGAAATAGTGAACAATGGTTCAAGCAGTTAAGGGCAGGGATTGCTATCTGTCAGACTAATAGCAGATGTCTTTAGCAACTCTACAAGAATAGTGATTATCATTGCAATATTATGGTGCAGAAATTACACTCGTCACCTTTCAATTACAAAGAAAAACCTTCAGTTTAAAAAAGGCAATAAGCTGTAATTCCTCACCTGGCCATAGGGGGCGTCTTCATCACATTCCCTCAGTTCGATCGCTTCATCTTCATCATCTTCTTCCTCCAAGTCACTTTCTGTGCTTTCTCCCTTTAGCGGAACCAGACGTTCAGAAGGAGGTGTGGTCTCACCAGAGCTGTCTTTCTGCAGCCCCTCCCTTACATGATCAGGCCCCTCCCCTCGCTCGTCCTGCATCTCTGCGGTTTCCGTAAGTTCCTCCTCCGTCTCCTCTGGGTGAGTGGGAGGCTGTCTTGGAAGATCCGCCCCTTTGGAAAGAATCTGAATAGAGGTGTGGCTCGTTAGCAATGAATTTAAATAATCGCAAGCCATACATTAGGTATCTCATCATAGCACTTCCTACCTTGTTCAGCTGGTAGTGTTTCTGTTTCTCAAGGAAGTGCTGGTGCTGCTGTTGCATTACGAGGTGCTGCAGGGCCTGTGGTGTTTGGGGTAGGGGTGCTGACTGTGTACGGCTCAGTGGTCGATGCCTGGGCAACTTGTTCACTGTACGCATGTTGTTGGATACCCGCTCACCCGTTACCAGCGGAGACTGTCCATACATGGGAACTGTACAATAAAGACAAAAGGTGTGAGCTAATGGCAATTCATAGCAGATGTTTAAGGAGCATATATCATCCCCTGATCAAAACAAGAATTATCATTCAATGGATTATGACTGCAAGCTTCCAAAAAAAACCCTCATGTCTGCATACTCAGTTTTACGAAGTACTATTTTTGAGTACCTGCGAGAAGTGCGCTCTGTTGACGAGCTTGCTCCAACAGCAGGACATGCTGGAGCAGCGAGGAATGGCTACTGTGGCTATTAGAGGCGGTGGGGGGTTCAGGGTCATGGGGTGCCCCGGTGGAAAGGCACGTTGGCAGGGACGATGTGCTGATGAACTTCCCTGTTAGTGCCCCACCTTGACGCAAACTCTGGATTGTCTGCCGCTCTGCCTCCTGCTGGGCACTGAGTTTCTGAGGGGCCTAGAGTATAGGAGAACAGAATAAGAATTTATTCTTTGGACTTAAGAACACTGAGCTGATTCTTTGCATCAAGCTGTTCTTCTACTTGGTTTGATTGTTTGGACCAAGCCAGAACATGATCCATTCAACCTTCTCTCAATGCTATCTTTTAAAACCTTGATATATCAACAAGAGTGTCACAGTGAGAGATAAGGTAATGTGTCAAATCCTGCAGAATTTAGCTTCAATCTGCCCTAAAACACCTACCAGGAGGTTTCTAGTAATCCTTGTCCTATGGCAAGGCTGTCAAAACTCAGTCCTGGAGGGCCGGTGTTCTGGAGAGTTTAGCTCCAACCCTAATCAAATACACCTGAACCAGCTAATCCAGCTCTTACTAGATATACTAGAAACTACCTGGCAGGTGTGTTGAAGCCAGTTGGAGCTAAACTCAACAGGACACCAGCCAAGTCAAGACAGACAGACAAGTCCAGACCTAAAGCTTAGTTGTGAATGCACCATAATTGATCTAGCACACCCACTAGGATTCAGTCTACACAATTTGTGAACTTTGAATCACCTCAACTATCAAAACTCCACCAAGCTTTAGCAGAGGACACTCACCGTGATGTGGGCGTTGGCAGGCAGTCCTAGAGAGATGTTGGGCAGAGATGGAGAAGTGTAGAGGCTTAGGGGACTCGGTGCCCCATCGCCAGTCAAAGACTGATGCAGAGAACGTAACTGCTGCCGTAAGAGAAAAGGGGAGAGAAAGATATGAGTCCCACAGGACAAACAACAGGCCTGCATTTCAGGATGTACACTTCAAACAGCACAACTCTGAGGAAAGAAGCTGTTTTATCTCAGGAAGGAATCCCAGACAAGAAGTCTCCGCATGACTCGATCACTTAAAAGCATTCTTCTTTGGAAATCCTTACTGTTTAATTTTTGATGGGGAAAGCAGCATGTGGGAATCGCTAATCTGTATTTGGGATTGGATCACTGCCACTTGAAGAAGGCAACCGATTCAGCTGCCGTATTCAGGAAATGGACTAAGAAATTATGAGAATAATTAAAATGGGTTTTGCACTGAGTCCTTATTCTAATTTCTAATGAGCAAAAAATGACCCAAAAGAGAGCTAAGTGAGAAATGCGGAGGTGTTTCTGAGTGCTGGTAATCCCATCATCTGACCCTAGACTTGGAGCGCAGCCATTTTTAAAGGCGAAGAACAAAAACTAATGGATCTGCTTTACAAGGCAACATTTATTCATCCCCAAAGACCCAATTTAATATTTTCATTATGAGCTGTTCATTGAGCTGCGTCATTCTCACTCTGACGCAAAGGTTAAGAAAAGACAAGAAAGCAAAAGACAAAGCAGACATTCAATGGCAGAGCGCTGTACCTGCAGCAGCAATGATGTCAGCATTCTATTCTCCATCGCATTTATACATCAATTCTCCCGGGGTTATACTGCTAGGCTACAGAGGCTATGGAATAACAATCTAAGACTATTTTGGGGAGTGGTATGTAGCTTTTGAATGCCGGATAGAGCTAATGAGGTGATTGTTAAGTCATCTCCACTGGCGTTTTTCGATGGGAGCTTTTTCTGTGGTTGATGAGACTGAAGAAAGTTGAACTTTTTTTCTAATCCAGCACACCCCATGCAAAGGAAATCTAAAATCAGATGTTTTCTATCATTATGAAAATAGAGGTCATGGTGAAACTCAACACATAATGTACCACTAGCTGAACCATTATGTAAAAATCATGCATGAATATGATTGAATCTTCTTGGCAATGATGCAAAACACCCCATATTTAGACTGCAATACAACTAAAGCAGTACAACATACTATGAGTAATTGTATAAATAGTAAAGGCAAATTTGTTGCCAAAAGTGATGTATGGGTCTACTAAAGTATTACTTGCATAAGGTACTTAATTGTCATAGCTATTTGGCAATAACGTCATACAACATAAATAGTTAATAATACTTCATTGGTTCACACTCATATTTTATGCAGCCATCCACTGCTGCATTCCTAAATAACAGTGCTTCCTTGCATTATCATAAAACAACTAAATGTTTCAAGCACAACTATGATATGTGAATATAAAATCATATATTCATTCATTAATTTTCTTTTCAGCTTAGTCCCTTTGTTAATCAGGGGTCACTACAGCGGAATGCACCGCCAACTTATCCAGCATATGTTTTACACAGCGGATGCCCTTCCAGGTGCAACCCATCACTGGGAAACATCCATACACAACCATTCACACACATACACTACGGACAATTTAGCTTAGCCAACTCCCCTATACCGCATGTCTTTGGGCTTGTGGGGGAAACCGGAGCACCTGGAGGAAACCCACGCAAACACGGGGATAACATGCAAACTCCACACAGAAATGCCAACTGACCCAGCCGAGGCTCGAACCAGCGACTTTCTTGTTGTGAGGTGAGAGCGCTACCCACTGCGCCACCGTGCTGCCCACAAAATCATATATAAAAAAGAAAATCAAACACGGAGAGTCTAAAAACCCTTTTGTATGAGGAACTACTTTCTTCCGCCATTCATTCACGTCTGCGGCTGACGTCAGAACAGCAAAGGCCGTTACTAATTCACCAACATCACTTTAGACCTAGTGTTTGAATAATTCTCCTGCATGATGTATAAAGTGACGACAATACAGGTTATTTTGCTGACATTGACATTTTAAGGCTGAACCAATGCATGAAATGCCATCAGTCTACAGAGATATCCCCTTACAGTATTACAGTCTACAGTATTTCTCTGTTGCAACTGGGAGATCACAATAATTAACAACGAAAAAAGCAGCGCAATCAGTACCAGATTGCTGTTATTTGCGATAAGGAAAAATGCTAAACATGCGGGCATTTCTTCTTTCTTTCTGTTTTCTGAACTAGTCTGCAGTAGCGAAAACAAGTGACTCATTAGAAACAGATGGCCAACCAAAAAGTAACTCAAAGAGTCCCATCTCACTCAATACACTACAATTACTATGGTATAAATACAGCACTACAGCATACAAAAGAGAGAGATCGACTTAGAAAGCCGCTTACCAGTTTTATAATGATTTGGTAAACTGTAGTTTAAAATTACGCTGAGTTATTCCTCCTCTAAGAGCTTATTATGGGGTCTCTGTCGCCATCTTGTGGATGGACAACGTCATCCGTCTTTGCTCTGCTCAGACAGGTTAATGGCCGTGGATGCGCTGTCTCTCAGAAATTATAAATAATTAAAAATAGGCACTATCCTTATAAATAAACTGCATAGTCTGCAATCTAAACAACTACATTATCGACTAAAAAAGCCTCAAAAGTACATTTTGTCATCCAACAGCAGCAATATTTGTCAAACTGTAGAGTGTCCTCTTCTTGTTGCTGTATGTGGGCGGAGTAATACATAAGGGTGAAGGATGAAAAGGCTGGAAGAGTATCACACGGCTATCAGCCAATCAGATTCAAGAACGAGACAGAACTGTTGTATGTATATATATATATATATATATATATATGTATATATATATATATATATATATATATATATATATATATATATATGTTATTGTATATATAATTATTCAGCATAAATATATGCATTTAAAATGCAAGAACTATGTAAAATAAAATGGCAAATATTTGTCTAACAAAAGTGTTTTTTTTTTTCCATTTAGTGAGCAAGTCAAACAAAAATCAAACACAAACTCATTCAAATCCTATGTTCTGACTCTAGAGCTTCAAGCCTTTTCTGGCATGTGCACACTCAATTTCACTCTCTCCAGCTCTCAAGGTTAAGGTGATCCTCAAGTCTATCTGTTTAGCATGCAAAGGTGATCCGAGGCGGCTTCTGGTTATCCATCCAGAGCAGTTGTGGCCATTCTAGATCCTACAGACACAACTTACTTCAAAACTGACTCGCAGAACGTGTTTTTTCTTCTTCGAGAATAGCCAGTGTTAGCCCAGGCCATTACAAGGCTCTTTACAGTAGATTGTTTCCATAGAAACAATCATTATCTAGGTGAAGCCAGTTTATTGAGTCTTTTTCATCCCTAACCTATTGAGAAACAAGTAAAATGCAGGAACAGAAGTGAAGGAAATGTGAAGGGGGTAGGTCTCTCACCTCAGCGTGGATGTTTGGGACGGATCCGCTGGAGCCATTCTCGGCAATGGCACAGTTTGAGCTGTTCGGAGAACTGGGCCCAGAGCCAGGAGCACTGCTGCACATAGAGGACACTGAAAAACACACACACAGATTCCAACAATCACATTTTAGCTGCATCATTACAAAATATCGCTGAGGATTTCACTAGATTTAGTGATTGATTGAACCCATTTTAATGCATCAGCAGGATGTAAAACCGTTCCCTTCCTCTGAGCTGTTTTTATATTAGCAGCACAGATATCACACAATACCAGAGCATTCATTATTTCTGTTTGCAAATCTTCACACTTCACATCTGATGGCAGAGGTTTGTTTTTCACAGGCCTATTTGAACAACTCAGGTGCTGATGCAACCCTAAAATTACATCTTCAAAAGAATCTCTCTGTTCTATGAAGCTATAGAGCTTTGCATACGATATAAGCTACAGTACCACTTGGATTCTTGTATTAATTTATATCTAATATGCATTATATTCTTCTACCTGCTGTCTTTTTGCGTAAAGCAGTTGTCAACCTTTGTTGCGTTTGTTTGTGCTTTATCAGTAAATAAATGAAAAGAAATACAGTAGTTATTACTAAAATAACAATGTTATATACCAATTCATGGAAAAATGAGTTATAAATATATAAATGAATAAACAGATGACTCATTGAATAAATAAACAAACAAAAGTTTATGACTACATTTGCTGGCAAGAAAAAAAGAGACAGCATCTTACTATAGTAGGTAAGCATTTTTCACATATCGTTTACCTGAGATCTCGATTGCCCTTTTCTTGAAAGTGCTGATCACAGTACCATCTTTCCGCCTGAGCAGCGGGCTGCTCCTCCTCTCAGCCACCTTCTGTTTTAACCGTGAACGAACCTTCAGATTAGGCTCAGAGGCTGAGGATGAGACAGAAATATTCAGTCAGTTGAACGCAGAAGCACACCAATCCTTTACAATCAATCAGATTTGATAGATCACTAATGAAGTTTACTACAACATGACAGCTCATTCAAAAAAAAAAAAAAAAAAACCCCACGTTATTTTACTTACAAGATTATTTTATTTCGAGAGTACTACATTAAACAATATATTTTGCTGATACTGTAGTGTTTAATAGGGATGGTGGAATATATCAATATGACACAGTATCGTGATATTTATTCACAGCAATACTGTATCAATACATGAGATGCTAGTATCAATATCCAGGCAGCATTAGTAACTGAAAAGTAATTTATGTTTTGATTTAATATTTGTTTACTGTATATTAATAGTTATTTGCTTCTTGTTTTGTTACTTTGGTTATGAGAATGATTATGTATGGATACTAATTTCTATATTCTATATTCTATAAGCTATATTCAGCATATTCATATTTGTTTTAGTTTATTTTTGAACAACACACACACACTTTTAAAGTTGTATAAAATCTATTTCTAATTGAAAGACTGTATGCCCTTTCCTACCGCAACTATTCAGAAAATCTCTCCAATTTAAACCTCAAATCCATCATCAAATGCAGCTACTGGTTTGGTTATATCGTTACACATGTAACATGATAATATTTTATTGTGAGACTCTGGTGATTCTCACCCCTACTCATTAGTGATTCATAATTTGTATAAAGTCAATGGGCACCAGCACTCTGAGAGTCTAAAAAGCGGCATCTAATGATACACAAAAATTGTATGACGTGAAACTAAAGCAACGTTCAAGAAACTGAACATCATTACCTTTAATCCACAAATTGTACAAAAAGTCTTGAATGATTTAAAACTATCTGGCAGGCAAACTTATAATGTATGCATTGATGCATATCTTGTATTGTTAAAAAAAACATAAAAATGATAAGATTCTCAGCATTTTATTTATTATGTGACAGGAAGTTCATGCTACAGATTGTCATGAATACACCAAGGACCACTTGCAGAGGCTATTTTAATGGTTAAAGATAATAATACTGTTCATAATATAAAATTTTTTGCACAGACCGACTGTTTCACATCCTAAGACCTCAATGTATTATCAAATGCCATGGGTATTACTTTTGTTTTGTCTGCATATATTATCTTGACTCTCAAAGTGCTGATAGGTGCTGACTTGCGTTTTATGAATCACCAAGGGCCACATTTTCACCTAAACGCCTTCTTTAATGCTCTACTGAAAAATAAATTTGTCTACATTTTAGTAGACCTAAAAGTGAGTAAACCAACCACCAGTTTTCACTACTGGGTGAATTATCCTTAAATTATTATAAAAATGATAATATTGTGGTTTGCCACAATAAATAGATCAGGACCATGGACAGCAACAGTCTATCCCTACCCGTTTCTCTCTTTTTCTCTCTAACACACACACACACACACACACACACTTTCACTTTCAAACACTGCAACAAATGTTTTTCTTGCTTAGAGGTCTCGTTTAGTTTCTCGTCCAAATATCTCAAAATTCATAAATCAAGCAGCATTTTCTTTACAAATACATAATATTGTTTTATTTTCCGAAATAAGAAGTCAAACTGTTTCTCCTTATAACAAGCAAAATGATATGCCGGTGAGGTAAGTAAAGTAATCTTATTTTCAGTTTGAAATAAGATTATTGTACTTACCCCACAGCCAGATATTTTTGATTTGTTTTAAGAGAAAAAAAAAAATCACTTAATTTATAGTTATTTGGACTAGAAACAAGACAAAAAACTAGACAAAAACTCTAAGAAAAACATTTTTCTACAGTAAAAACTCAAACACACTCTCACATACATTCTCTGTCTCTCTCTCTCACACACACACGCATACACGCACACGCACACACACGCGCACACAGACACACACACACAGCTATATATAAAAATTATATTTACAGCACGCCAATTTTATCTCTTGTTGATTCCGGAGATTAAGGGCCAAATTAAACTAATTGAAGTAAAAAGGGATTTCAAAGAGGGGGGGGGGAGAATCAAATTGGGCCAATTACCCCAACACGCCGTGTGTAATGCGGCTTGACCGAGCCCTGTGTGTTTTTTTTATGCCTGTTTGTGCGTCACAGCCACACTGGGCATGTAGAGCAGAAAGGACTTTGCCACTAATGCTATCGGTGACTTCAGGATGGATTTAATGAGATTTAAAATAAAAGTGTGAGACGTGGGGGAGGGCACAGGATGGAAAGACACACAAACTGAGGGCATGTTATGTAAGGAGATTGCTGTGGTGTTGCCATAACAGTGGTAATATGGAGTAAGCGCTTCGCCCACGGTTAACAGACCCGTCTGCGATTGCTTTATCAGTGTGCTGAAGTCCAAGCTAGAGGGCGCGAGTGTGTGAGTGTGTGTGTGTCAGTGCCATCCTCTCCTCTGGATGGTATATGTGTGTCAGTTCTATTATAGAGAGCTTTATAAAGCAGCGTGGGTGTGACAGTTTAAAAGATAGTTGTGTGTAAAACAGCAGATAGCAGATGTGTGTGTGCGAGTTTGTGGGAACAGGCTCACTGAATCTGTGTGGGAGGTTTTGGAGTATGGCTGGCGGCTATGAGAGTGAACAGCAGATGACCAGTATGCGTGTGTGTACTCTGGTTATACACTGGCCGTTAAGCGTTTGGAATAATTACAATTTTTCTAACGTTTCTTGGACGCAGGGATGGATTAAATTAATCAAATATGACAGTAAAAATGTTTACAGTTTATGAATGTTTTTTTTATTTGAATTTAAAACAAAAATATTACAGGAATAGTTCACCCAAAATTGAAAATGCTGTCATCATTTATTCAACCTTTTTGAGTTTCTTTCTTCTGTTGAACACAAAAGAAGAAATTTTGAAAAATGCTGGTTGTTGGGACCCATTTGCTTCCATAGTTTTTTCTATGGGAAGTGGTGGATGCCAGCATCCAGCATTCTTCAAAATATCTTTTTTTTGCTTTCAACAGAAGAAGGAAACTCATAAAGGTTTAAAACCACACAAGATAGAATAAATGATAAGGTCATTTTCAGTTTTGGATGAACAATACTTTTAAGCGGTTAAGTTTTCTGGATTGATAATAAAAAGAACTGTTTGTTGAGCACCACAAGAAGTCCATATGATGCAGTATTTTATATGATTAATATACCAAGAAAATGTGATATAAGCAGCTAAAGTAAGACTAACTTACATTCCTGTCACATGTCACATGATGCCACAAAAACACATTAAAATGATTTCTAAAGAATCGTGTGACTCTGAGGACTAGATTAATAGTTGCTGAATATTCAGGTTTGTCATAAAAAAATGAATTGTATTTTTATTTTTTTTAGAATAACATTAAAGAGGATTTTTAGCGGATTTTTCCTTCACAGTTCATAAAATGGTCAATGGTACTTCATCCACCAATACAAACTATTGTAGCAGAAAGCTCATAAAAAATGTTCAGTTTCATTAGGAACTATAGGTATTAATTTAGTTTTGCCTGTAGATGTGTTTTTTCCCTTTGGACTTTCAAAGTGCCGCAAGTCATTGATTTGATTTTTCATTGACTTGATCACCAAGGCATTAAATCAGCAAATCAATCAATAAATCAATCAACCAACCAATTAATAAATAAATGAATCTGATTTAATGCTCTAAACTAAAAAAATATCTGACATATGTCTTGGATGATCTGAGTCTTATTATGAGTCATGAGTAAATTAACAGCAGATTTAGATTTTTAGGTTAACCATTCCTTTAAGCCATCAGGATTTCACTGCGGCAAGTTATAATAAATATCATTGTTCTAGTATAAAACTCATTCTGTCACTAATAAAGCCCCTAAGGTGTGTGTTAGTGTGTAGGTCCACTGTTCTGATGACTCATTTATGACTCACACCTGCAGACTCCTCAGTGAAGAGTCTTTATCCCTACACACACGCACACCCACCCTTGCGTCCTCTGTGACACCACAACACTGCAGCGTTAAACAGCTCAAACTTCTCCACACAAAACCAGCAGTAAGGCTAGAGCAGCATCATTCATGCACGGAAAGAAAATAATCACCTGACTTCTACATACAAACACACACGTATTCAATTCAATAACACTTCATGATCCGGGTATTACTCATTAAAACAATTCATTAAAGAGCCCTTATTATGGGTTTTTGAAAATGACTTTCCATGCAGTGTGTAACAGCTCTAAGTGAAGTGAAATATTCAGCTAAGGCTTAAATCTGCACCGTGTTTAAAACTATTGATTCATCTATAAAAGAGTCGACTCATAGTAGTTTGTATGAATCGCCGTGCTAACGAGTCTTTAGTCGTGTCGGCGTGACGTCGATACGGAACTCAAGCCCCGCCCATTTGCTGCGAGCGCAAACCCGGGAAAATTGAAACCCCCAGCCCCGCCCACAAACACTGTAGCAGATCCCGGTTAAATCATGTTGTGAGAGAAAGTAAGTGTTATTTTCCCTACCCAAACACGTGAAGAGGCTGTGAAGTGGTGGAGTCAGTGGTGGAAGTTTATTTTTGCAAAAATACCTCAGCATTATTGCCCCAGCCTTGTGCTGTGTTCCTGTCATTTTTCTGACGAGTGCTTCTGCAATCTACACGCTTTCGTCGACCGTTTGTTAAAGAAAGGATCAGAAAAGACTTTTGATGTATGGGAGCTTGGCAGGAACTTTACAGTATACAGTTTATGGACCAGTTTCTTCCTCCATTTCACAAGTGTAAGTAAGTGCGATCAAAATGGTTGCCTCCTCGTTTTCTCTAGCTTGCAAATTATGCATTTATTTGTGTTTTGTTACTTGTAACTGCTTGTACTGTATCTGGTTAACTCTTTATATTCTCATATCGCGTCTAAAACCACGTTGAAAACATGACGCGTGACGCTTTGTTTACGGATTTAAATGCGTTTGTGAGCTCGCGATCCTCTGCCTTTTGTTATTGCTATGGCCACCGTCAGCTGTTCCTGCCATTGGTTCCTACACACTTGCGGCGGTCAAGTTTCAAAATAGTTCAGCTTTTACCACTGTGTGGATTAATACTGAATGTGTGTCACTGTTTTTACTTATGGTTAAGAATAGAGCAATGTGCGGGTGTTTAACTGCATTGCTTTAATGCACTCCTGCATTGGGCTCTGTGCACACATACACTCAGCACTCTGACTACTTGTTGATAAGCCGTGCTGGGCATTTCTCTCCGTCTCACGCTGAATGCAGTTGATCAATCACAACAGACTGGGTCATCGGACCAATCAGCGCAGACTAGCATCATGCTAAGAAGGGGTTTGGGAACAAATGAATCGCTGAACAAATCATATGGGAGTCGTTGGGATAATTAGGTACAAATAAATGCATATTATAAGACAACGAAAGTGTTTTTTGACCTTGCATGCATATCAGACTGTTGTTGGAGAGCCCCAAAACTAAAATATGACCCTTTTTAATGCATAATAGGGGCTCTTTAAGATGACAAAAAACAACTGCATGTGCATTTCACTGAGGATATACAACAGCTTGCACGGAGGTGGCTATTTGTAAAATGAGCTAAAAAAAAAAAAAAAAAAAGGGGAATGCCAGGATGTTGCTATGCAGTTACTAGGGTGTTGCTATTCAAGTAAAGTGAAGTCACTTTATTTCTGTACTGCTTTTATACAATGCAAATGTAGTGAAAGCAGCTAAATGTATGAATTTTCATCAGAGACCAGCTCAGTTCATTAGGCTCGTTCAGTTTCAAATAATTTTTGTTTGCTCGATGATTGAGTTAACTAAAACATATTACAAAAAGTAATGAAACAAGTGTTTTATGTTGCTTTAGCTTATTTTAATACATTAATCAGGTTTCAACAAAATTACATACAAAGTTTAAGCTAATATGTTTAGTCAGTTCAATTGATTCAAATTGAGATGAATGCAATGTAACAAATGGAAGAATACATGTAAAAATATAAAATAATAAGGCAGCAATAATTTTTTTAAAAAAGTGTTCAGTTCAATACGAGTCTCAGTGAAATGACAATAGTCAGGTTTCCATCCTAAAATGAAGGGAATCTTTTCAAAACTTAAGAAAAAAACAACAACAACAAATGTAAATTGGGTGCATTTCTATCAAGTTATTCAAGTGGCTGACTGTAGTATTGGTAACCTAGTAACCAACAGTAAACAAGGCAAGCATAAAGATGATTAATCACATGGGTGTAATGGTCTGTACGTCACAGTTTATTCGACAAATGGATTTCCATCTCGCATTATTCGCATGAACCTTTTTTCCCCACAAGTCCAAATTTTGTAATCTAAGTCAAAACAACTAAACTACATTTTTTCCAATGCTCTTGGATGCAGGGTTGGAATCAATTAATCAAATATGATGTTTTTTTGTTTTAACTTAAAGGAACCGGAATATTACAGGAATAGTTCACTTCAAAATGAAAATCCTGTCATCATTTATTCAACATTTTTGAGTTTCTTTCTTCTGTTGAACACAAAAGAACTCCTTCTATGGGAAGTGGTGGATGCCAGCATCCAGCATTCTTCAAAATATCTTATTTTGCTTTCAACAGAAGAAGCCACACAAGATAGAATAAATGATAAGGTCATTTTCAGTTTTGGACGAACAATCACTTTAAGCGGTTAAGTTTTCTGGATTGATAATAAATAAAACTGTTTGTTGAGCACCACAAGAAGTCCATATGATGCAGTATTTTATATGATTAATATACCAAGAAAATGTGATATAAAACTACAAATGTACTGCATGTGATATAAAACACAAAAACAATTTTAATACTGTATGATCATTTGGAGTTAAATAAAAAAAAAAAAAATAATAATTGTAGTCATTCTTTTTATCAGAAATGTTTATTTAATAGAATAAATGTGATTTAGTAGATTTTCAAAAAGAACTGTATTTATATATTCGTTTGATTTTTTAGGTGGCGTAACATTGTACAATTTTAACAGTTGAATGCATCCTTGCAGAATAAAAGCATTTGATTCAAAGTATTTGATCAGTAGAGCATTGCATTTTTTAAAAGTACACACACATGCCTGAAGTCTACTTACCGGTTTTCCGCAGAGGGAAGTCATCCTTGCCCTCATAGGATCCTAGAAGCGGGGGGAGTTTGTAAGAGGGTGGTGTTCCCGGTGTGTTGCTCTGTGGAGGAGAGCTCTGCTCCAGGGATGTGTGGTGAGCCCCCCTAAAACAGACACAGTCCATTACGAACATCCCTCCATCACCACACTAATGAGCCATAAACTTACAGCATAATGTGACATGATGCAATATTAGTATGCTCATTTTTACATAATGCTGCAAAAAAAATCAGAGCAGCCTTTGATAAAAATAGGTTAAAAAGGTGCAAAGTGAATTTGGGTCAACCAATCCTGAGCGACTAGCAAAGTTGCTCTCACCAGCACTTCTGGGGGAAGGAATGGTTGAGACCACCGGGGCCGGGCTCCTTTTTGCTTAACAGAAACTCCTGCAGCTTCAGTTTGACCTCAGTACTGGCAATGGCACCTGAGAACATAAGACAGAGGACATTTGGGGGTAAGGCAAAGGAAATTTGGGGGTATTCTCATTAAGAGAAATCTCAACACAACAGCATTTGCTTAAAATGCATACTTTTGCAACATAATACATTTTACTGTCAATTTTGATCAGTCATGCTAAATAAAAGCACTAACTTCTGTGAAATTGTATTATAACAATAATGTCAACATCAATAGAAAAACAAAAATGCTATTATTAAAATAATAATAATAATAATAATAAAAATATATATTCTGAAAGAAGTCCCATAAACAATAATTCAACATATCACGCTAATAAACATGCACAACATTGATATTGTGTTCGTTATTTATAGTGAATATTGTGATATTGTTCGTTAACTCTGTACTGTAAAGTTTCATTTGTTAACATCAGTTAATAAAACGAATGGTCTTGTGAAGTGCTTTGAAATGTGCATTTTTTATTCGATGTTTGATGTAATCTCAACTGAAACATGAAGAGAGTAGGACAGATTAGCAGGACTCC
Source organism: Danio choprae (assembly GCA_903798125.1). Lineage (NCBI taxonomy): Eukaryota > Metazoa > Chordata > Actinopteri > Cypriniformes > Danionidae > Danio > Danio choprae. The sequence continues at coordinate 9,319,846 of CAIGQW010055694.1, read as the reverse complement.
TTTTAAAAAACAGCCAATAGCATTTTGATTAATCACAGCTCTGCCTGTGAGAGTGGTTGAGCTCAAGCGCATCAAATGAAAAGCATGAAGAGGGCGGGGCATGTCAGATACTAGAGAGCATTTGATTGCTCTTGATTTGATGACAAACTGAGGTATGAGGTGATGTGCGAAAAACTGTTGATCCATTTAGGCAGAAGTGAAAAACTGCAAGCTTTGGATGTCTATATCAGTTGTATAACCAAATAACCAAACATTAATTTGGTCACTGTTTTGTAGCACACTAGATTATAGATATCCTTAAAACTAACAAACTGATACTAACGTCTAAAAAACCTTTATTTTAAATTCATAGGACCTTTAAGGTCAATTTAATGACAACTATAAAAGCATTTGTTATTCTTAGCTGAGGTTAATTTCTTAGTTAAAAGCTAATAACACTTTAAAATCAAGTCATAATAATTTAATTAAATGTTAAAAATGAATACAATTCAATTGCATGTTTTGTTAACGTTAACATATCTATAATATGGCTATTTATCACTGTTGCTTTTAATGCATTAACACGTTTACTAATGAGACTTTATTGTAAAGTGTACTTTATTATCCTTTTGCAATTAAATAAGTTTAAAGAATAATCTATTTTGAGAATGTATATAATGAATTCCTTTTTGATTATTATACCTGTTAAAGTAACCATTTTTTTCAGCTTGGGTCAATACTGTGATAATACAGAATTTCATGATAAAAGCTTCACCAATTAATTGCAACAAGAAAATGCAACACCTGCAGAAGCCTGGGATACCATATAGGCAGCTCACTATGTTTTAAAACAGATCCAATTAGTTAATTTGGAGGTGCAATAAATCCTAGTATGGCACTGCTTTCTTTTTAATAGTAAACAACCAAAGATGAGAAATAATAGAGCAATTTGTGCCTGCTGTGCCTAAAGTACTTCAAGGGATATCCATGACAATGTGTAATTATAGCAGCAAACAACGATAAACATTAGCTACGTGCTGCTCGGCAAGGTGTTTTTATTCGTGAACTAAACGGTGAACGGTGCATTTAAACCTCTCCCACTTTGGAATAAGTAGCAGGCCATGACGATGAGCGCCTAAAGCTGTATATCTGTTGTGCATAATGTATGGATGCATACTCTCTTTGCCTTTCTCTTTGTTTCGCAGCATGATGAGCTGCTGTTCCAGTCTCTGTTTCTCCATCTCTTCGTGACGCTGCTGTTCAAGCTTCCTCTTCTGCTCCAGCTCCTGCTGACGTTTCGCGGCAAGGATCTCCTGCTGTTGCTGTTCGGAGGTTTAGAGGTTAAAAATCAAAAGGTTGAAGGAAATGAAGGGCACAGAGAGAACAGCGAGGCTCGTACCTTCAGATGTTCCTGTAGCTGCACTTCATGTTGGCGCGTCAAAACCTCGTGCTGTTTCTGGAACTCGGCGAACAGCAGCTGTTTCTGGAGCTCCTGTTGTTGTTTGAGTAAGAGCAGCTCGTGCTGAAGCTGTTTTTCTCTCAGCGACGGGTCTACAGCACTTAGCGCACTAAGACGTGGGTCCGTACGCAGATCTACCGGACCACCGCTACCTCCGCCCTGATCTCCTCCACCTCCCACCGGGCTCTGCATCCCGGAGGGTAGTAAGGTCTTCACATCCACTAGAGAAAAAACAAAAGTGAATTAAGTAAATGGTAATCCTGAAAAGACAAAGTGCTGAAGTACTTTGATTTTAATATTATCTTCATCATAATTAAAAGAGTGTTGCTGTTGATCTATTTACACCAGTTAAAAACAGGAACACTTTAAGACACAATTGACAGTATTAACAAACAATTAACTAACACTACGACCTTAATAAACTACTAATTAGCTGTTTATTAATAGTTAGTAAGGTAGGAAATGGAATAAGATTATACTTTAGCTGAATAAGATCATACTTTATAACTACTAATGATCAGCTAATATCTTAATAATAAGCAGGTAATAAGCCAGTAGTTAATAGCATGAATTGTGACCTAAACTAAAGTGTTACAAAGGAGGAAATAAATAGTGGCTTTATAGTCATTTAAATATATTTATAAATATATAATTCAGCAAGGACGCCTTAAAGATAAACATGAAACTAAAAAATAAAGCAGCACAACTTTATAAGAAATGTTCTGTTTTTGTGAGCAGCGAATCAGCATAATAGAATGATGTCTGAAAAATCATAGAAATTCATCAAATTCATTTAGCATCACATATGTAAATTACATCTGAAAATCTGACAATAGAAAGCAAATGTTTTATAATATAATAGATTACTATTTAAAAAGCTTACTGTTATTTTTCTTAAAAAAAATTGCACCCTAGGTATTTCCTACCAACCCCAAAACTTTGATCAGCATCTATGTATGTACTGTATGTATGTGTGCGTGCGTATGTATGTACGTATGTATGTATGTATGTATGTATGCATGCATGTATTTGTGCATGTATGTATGTGTGCATGTATGCATGTATGTATGTGTGCATGTATGTATGTGTGCATGTATGCATGTATGTATGTATGTGTCCATGTATGCATGTATGTATGTATGTATGTATGTATGTGTGCATGTATGTATGCACATGTACACTCAAAAAAGTTTGTTGTTTGGTCAAACTACTTATTTAAAATGACCTGAAACAACACAATTCTTGAGTTTTTGGGGGGACAGCTCAATTGTTTTATGTTTATCCCACATAAAAAAAAAAAATAAAAAAAATAAATAAATAAATAAAAAACTAAAGTTAATTTCATGTTGTCCCAACACAAATCGAATCCAGCATTTTTTACGGTATACTGTATGTTTGTGTATGTAAGTATATACTGCACACTTGTTGCCTTTTTATTTACTAATGCGTCACCTCTTACTGAGTTCAAACAGGTTCGCTTAACCTCTATACCGGTACCACTCAATAACAGCATGTTGACATACAAACATGCCATTTTTTTAAAGCACTTAGTTACATAAGCAAAGGCCATGGTTGCATTTGTAAGGGCATTCTATGTTTCACGTGTAATGTTTCTATTAATGTTTGGCTAACATTTGTTTGTGTCTGCCCATGTTACCGGAACCGGGTGTATGGGCTCAAATGTCGGCTGGCTAGTTGACACTGTTGTCTGGTGAATCATGAGCCAGTTGGGAGTTAATCCAAGTGACTTCAGACCAGTTTCTTCCAAGAAGAGAAGCAAAGAAAAAAATACCAGCATTGGAGTAAAATCAGCATAAAACATTTTTCTTATAGGTCATGAAAAAAAAAGGATCCTGCTTTATGGTAGAGCATTGCACTGGCAAAGAGGACATTTAGTTATATAATCTAGAGGGGAAACCAAGGTGATACCCTGAGGCTTGTTCTGAAACCAGACCAACCATCTCTGATTTTTCCAATAAAACCACTACCCAGAAAACCCAGCTTCCAAGTACAAGGTTTTTGGCACAACTACAGTACTATAAAAGACCCCACAAAGCCTAACATTCCTGCTTTTGTTTGTGTTCTACTTGTTTTTCCTCCCATCAAACACTTTTCATTCACTACAGAAAGGTGGAATTAATGAGTGGCTATGAGGATAGCAATGCGTTTCCAAACTCCAATGCTGTGCAAGCGAACCTTAACTTTCTCCAAAGGCATTCGGTAGGGGGGAAAACAAAGTTCTCCCATTGAAGGTGACAAGGTCATAACAGCTTCTGAACTTTAGTGCAATAAAATCTCTAAGGCACAGGGTAGCAACTTTTGTTAATTCAACATTTCTGAGACAATTTAAACCTTGCATACTATTTAATTTGGTGAATTAGGCTGCCAAAAGCTTCATATTTATATCCATGCCTAATCTCAGATGGTCAGACAATGATTCATCTTTCAAAAATGATTAAAATACTGTAATCTAGGATGTAATTTGCTGTAATCTAGCAAAAGATGAGCTTTTAATTCAATTTAAGTTTATTTGTATATCAGTTTTCACAGCAAGTTTACAAAAAGTAAACGTTATTACATTACAGTCAAAATCAGAGGTGTTGTGTATAGGGGTGGATGTGTGGTGTTTAGGGTGTTGTGTATAGGGGTGTATAGTATATAATTATCCAGCAGTGTAATTTTCTAAATAGTTATGCCTATGTATATAATACATTGGCAATGCTTTATTATAGGGAGCAATTCTCACTATTAACTAGTTGCTTAATTGAATGCTTATTGTTAAGATATTGGCTGTTTAATACTTATAAAGTACATATATGGGTATGTTCTCATTCTACATCCCTAATCATACCCAATACCTAAAGAAACCAAGAACCAAGAAACAGCATTCTATACATCACGACTTAGCAAGCAGAAACACTACACCCCATCTAACCTGGCCTGAAAATTGGCACATCACTTGACAGAGTAGGATTGTATGAAGCTATGCATTGTCTCTTTAAAATGCTAAAGAGTCATGAAGGTGTCCTTGAGCCTGTAGGGACCTCAAGTGTGAGGTAGGGTAGCACTACACATGGCCCATCACTGCAGAGAACACATTAACCCACATGTCACTCAGCCTCTACCGTCGCCCGGCTCGCCCTCCCAGCCTCGGCTAAAGTTTACCAACATGCTAATGATCCGGTTTCTTTGCTGGATGCCTGGCGGAAGCGTTCGGCTTACATGAAAATCAGATTACTCCCCCTTTATCAGTCAGGTGCTAAAAATAGCTTTCCTTGCGCCCTCAGGCCGATTGACTGTGTCAGGCCTTTGACGTCAGAGCTTGGCCAGTCGAGGTCGCCAGGGCTACTGCTCCTGTTACTGACCAGATGAGGTTAGCATAGATTTCCTCAAACACCCTCTAGTCGTCCAGAAGAAGAACAACAACAGGGAGCTTCCCAAGTTCAATGTCGTCTGCAACAAATGGACTTTTGCTTCAATAACCTTAGTTAATTAATGAAGCAAAATTAGTTTGTCAGGATATTGCAAAGTAATGCAAAGGCAATACGTCTCCTATTTTTCTCTTCCACAGGTGAAATCCAAAAATATATACTGACACTATTATGATTTAAAAACAAAACAAAGAACACAACACTGCTAGTCAACATCAAACTGGCATACAACAACTAAGTACGCTATTAGGCTTGTTATATTACAAGTTTATAATGGACACTATGCAGCAACTCTATGAATGAAACTCACTCCTATCCGGGTCACGGCACCAATGAGAAGCCCTATGGTTCTGTTTGCTTGTGTTCAAGATGCAAACTGGCGATTTCTGCATGGGAGGTATATGTGCTAACAAGGACACTAAAGCCTATAGCATACAGGTCACTTGTGCACCTCACACCTGAGTAAATGACATCAATGTAACCCCTTCTTTTCTATTCACCCTGCTGCAGGGATGCCAAAAACTAACAATGATGACCGGACTCTCTAAAGTCAGTCAGTAGTGTGTTTCTTGAGGCCAGTATAGTGAGGTTTACCTGCACAACTCCTACTAAATGGTAGGACTGGGCGATATCACCTAAAAATCAAAACCTTGATTATATGAACACTTTACCTCGACTGTGATTATTTTATTTTCAATGTAATTATTTATTTACTTATTTTTTTTCCTCTTGTATTTTATTACGTTATCATCTGTATTACTGAAGGTATTTTTCTAATGAAAGAGCATGTTAATAATTAAATAATTGAAGAAAAACAAACTATGATTGTTTGATGAATACTTCCAACTGCAATCAAAGCACAAAGTGCTTTCATCTTGTGAAAAAGGGTCACATTTCTGTTTTAATGTAAAAGACAAGTTTTAGTTTTTTTGCAAGCAAAGTAATTGAATATATCATTGTCAAAAGTAAGAAATAAACAGCACCTCTTGCAAGTACAATTAAAGCTTTACCAAAACAGAGTTTTTTAATCTCTTTTAGATAAAACATAGTTATGCTGGCAGTTCATTCTGCTAAGTCGGCCCCGTTATAACTTGAATAATAGGCTGAAGTAAGCGATGCCTGACATGTTGTAAAAAATTGACACAAATTTGACTCCATAGTAAAAATGTGTATGATACATGTTCGCAGGGCCACAGGCCTTTGAATCGCACTGTTCCTGCCCAATTACAAATAAACCAGCAACAGAGATTTACCTCAAGTATGAGAGACTTGCGTTCTATTTTTTATTTATTTATTTTTTAGTCAGGTTGTCACGCATATAAACAATGCACTCATAGCAATGTCATGGAAACTCTCAAGTGCTCTGTTTGTCCATATATGTTAATACATTTTAAAGGGATGTTATTAACACAATTAAAGAATTAATTAGAAATAATTAGAATTATTTCACTTTATTTTAGACTACCTGTCCAGCCCAACTAAATGACCTCCCATCAGGGTCATGGCACCAGTTTGACCCCTGCAGTTCTACTCAGTGCTCCATATAAGGTTACTGAACATCGGATAACATTTCTGAATGAAAAGCAGTAGTGTAGTGTAACTCTGGTGGACTTTAGATTGGGCAGAAGGTCTACAATAGCAACCACTCCTGAAAACCTTTGAAAACAGCATATCTAAGCTTGATCCACCCTTGATCTTATGCTGAACAAATTTTGGTATCACCTTTTGAAATACTGCCTTTATAAGTTTAAATCAAACACCTTTAATATATTTCCATGCCATTTTATTTCATGCATTTCCAAAAAGGACATATTTCATGATTAGGATTTTTTTAACTGGTTCCAGATTGCGTGGAAACACCTGGTGGCTTCGATGCTGAATAACAAAGACTCTGAAATGATAGAATGGACCTGACAGGAAGCTTTATTAATACAGAAACTTGGTAGCAGCTATTAAATGTTTTGTTAACATGTTTGTTCGCAGTCTAACATGTACGTAGCAACTCCGCATATCAGTAATCAGTCCAAACACAACATCCAAGTGACAGACTCCCACATCCCTACGGAAAACTCCTTTGAGGTGATAATTACCAAGCATAAGGACTATTAAAGACAGCCTTCTTATCAACTCTTTCCTGTCCAACAACAGACAATGGCAGTTCCGTCACAGCTAATGTCTATCCTTTTTCAAACTTCTCATCCATTTTAAATATCACCCGCCTCCAAATTGGTAGTTACTAATCAAGGGCCTGTTTTTAAGTTGGAGGGAGGAGATGAAAAACACATGAAGGATAAAAAAAGAAAAAGGGGAGGTGGCATCTTTGAGGAAGTCCTCAATGAGGAGGCTGGCCAGACTGAGGGGGTTTTCCAGGCAATTTCCCTCAGAGAACTCTTACCACAGTGAACACTCGCCTGATTACTGAAGCGCCCACACAAAGAGCACATACACAATCATGCAGACTGTACAATCAGTATTTCTCTCATGCAATTCAGCTAAACCTTTAGGATGAAGTTACTTAGCATGCAAAACGTTCCAAATTATTCCAGAACTAGATGTCACTTCTTAAAAAAAAAGAAGAAAAAAAGCTATTTTCAAATGGAACAAATAAAGTTAGATAATCATAATAATATTCATAATAATCAATATATTGACTTATCGCACAATACATGGACATGACCTCAATCATTTTTGTTGACACAATATATATCGCCCATACATAAAAAACTATTCTAGCCACATTTTAGCTTCTCTGTCTCTATTGGAGTTGTCACTGTCAGTATGATTAAAAAATACTTACTCTAAATTACTATAGTGTATTTTAATGTGGGTGTCTGACAACTGAAAATAGGTCTGGTAGCAGATATTGCAGACTCTGTTATTATTTGTTATTTATTTTTACACCATTTATCATCATTTGTTTAGGATATATACATTTTCACATTCTGATTCTAATGCCTAATTATAAAATTGTTAAAATGACTATACTTAAATAAAATATTTTTAAGAATAAAATATTATGTGTTCTTTGAAAGACTATTGCCTTTGCATTACTTTGCAATATCCTGACAAACTAATTTTAGTTCATTAATTAACTAAGGTTATTGAAGCAAAAGTCCATTTGTTGCAGACGACATTGAACTTGGGAAGCTCCCTGTTGTTCTTCTTCTTCTGGACGACTAGAGGCTGTTTGAGGAAATCTATGCTAACCTCATCTGGTCAGAAAAGAAAGTTATATTGTTGTTCTGGCATTATATAATGAGTGGCATAAATTGGTCTTAAAATGACAATAATATCGCTTAATCGCAACATATTTTGGTGCAATATATCATACAACAACAACAAAAAAATAGATATCATGACAGGCCTAGTTAAGATGCGTTTTTTTTTAAGGAAATGCATCTAATTTTAAGGATATATTTTTACTGTAAAACAACACAAAAATACAACCAAAACATAAATGGACAATAACCATCATTAATATTAACTGATTAACAATAAAAAGTCAATGAATATATTAACAATATTAAAATTAAAATGTAATTATGTATTTTTCTTCACACTACACTTGAATTTACAAATGGATAGTTATTTTAAGACTTGTTAAATATTAGGTTTTACGCAATTATTCAAAACTTTGAGATCAATCAATCTACATATAAACTGATTGTGCCCAATTAATATTTAGTATTAACAAACATAAAAAAAAAATCTAATTTTAGCTGATATGGTACAGATACATACTGTAGTGCATTGCTAACATTTTCAAATGACTTCTGTTTCACTGATGTTCAACATAGAACAGTAACTTTTGTGCACACATACATGCACACACATGCATCTTTACATGTTGTTTTCCTGTTTCACTGGTGTTCCAGGTGATGCATAAAAGCGGACATCAGTGAGCTTGTCCCAAAGGGATGGCACAAAAAAGCCAAAAACATTTTTTGCAAAGGCACTTACCATGTATTAAAAACGAGGTAAGAGCATTGTAACTTGTCAGGATGAAAATAGAAGAGTGAGCGAGAGAGAGGTACCTCCTCATTAAAAATAAAAGAGGGTTGTTGCGTAAGCTGGGTGAGGCTGGGTGAGCGAGAGAGAAGAGGACAGACTGAGTAAAACTAGGTGATGCTATTTGGCTAAAAAGCCAAGCAGGACTAATCAATGGAGTGTCTGGAAGAGGGCCAGAGAATGCTTAAGTAGCCAGATTTACCTTTCATCAGATTATATCGTACTCCATGGATTACGCTAATCGCCTGCTGGAAAGACTAGAAATAGCTTCCTCTCGCTCTGTGTCACTGGTGTTAAAGCATGGTGCCTGTGTGTATATGTGTGTGTTCATCTACACTTGATCCCCCTATACAGCAGTTAGCTTAAGTTTGTTTATAGGGGCAACTGTTAATCACAATTCCCAGCTCAGTCAGATTTGATTTTGACAGTAAGACAAGAGCACACACAGGGTCGCTGGAACTGTAACTCCCTGTCTAGACTGAACGCGAAAGGTAATTGTTTCCATTCATTCTAATCAATCAAACAGAGGACAACAACAATGTCTATGGTGCTATAAATTAAATCTGAAGATGCAAGTACATACACATATGCTGATAATTAATAATAAAAAAAGTTCAATGATATTGTAGGCAACATACTGTGAAATATTATTTAAAAAATATTATTTATTATTTATTCACCCTGCATTTAAAGTAGTGTTCATTACAGCAGCAAATGCTTGGAGACTTTTTTTCTAATGAACATTTTCACGTCACATATAACCTGGCCTACTACAAGCTGAAATATTGACTTAAATTTATGTAACTCTTTATAAGGCTATTGTACGTTACCACTGCACAATTAGGCTCTAATAGTTAACATTAGCTATTTTGCTGGACTCAGGATAAACTACAAAAGCTTTTATTAAACTTAAGTGGTCTTAATTTCTTAGTTAATGCTCATTAAAATTGAAGTTGTAATCTGATTACAAGTTGTAATCTTTACTCTTACACGTTGACAGAGTTATTAACTAATACAATTATGTTGTATTTTTTTAAAGCAATATAACACAATAACTGTAATAAACATGATTATTTCTCACTGTTGATTTGAATCCATTAACTAACATTTAACAATGAGACATTTTTGTAAAATGTAACCTGTTTAAATTTTATCATTGTTTTGCAATTTAATTTGGTTGAAACATTTGTTTACTCTAAACATGTGTACACAATAAAGCAATATGATGTATGCAATGTATTCTTGTTATTAAACTGTACCAGTTAAAATAACAATTTATTGCAGCTTAGCTAAGAGGGGTCTGAATGCAGACTTGCAGCTGCAGTTGCAAGGTGAGCTGCATGCAATGCTTATTAATGCGCACACCTAACCTAACCCCACCCCTAACCCTACCCCTCAAAGCTCCACTGAGTGCATTGTGTCTGACATTAATTCTATAAAATCATAGTTCTACAATAAATCAATTAAATCATTAAAATGAATATAAAGAAATCCTAAAAACAAACCATCTTGCTTTCCCCCTCATCTCTATCAAGCTTAGGTATTGAAATAGCTGCCCCATTTCCACCATAGCAGGGGGTCTTTCCTGGCTTCAAAACTCCTTCCCCCTCGTCTTCCTCACACTCCTCTACACCTTCGCCTCCTCCTCATCCTCCCCTTCACTCCCAGAAGAGATTAAACACAAGCAGCGACAGAACACAGTCTGCCTGCGAAAAGCGCAGTTATAAATAGCCCTGGATTAATAATGCTCTGGGGGGAGCGGCGGGGGGGATGTGGGGGAAGGGGGGCACGCTGCGCTTTTAAAAGTGCGCAGATCTATTTTAAGGACGCTACATTTCCAGGCGGCTCTCGGCGCATCTTCCATTTTGCACTGGCGAAACAGACGTCGGTGATGAATGTGCTTTTCTTTGCTTTGACCCGAGGAGCCTCATGAAAAAATTTCAATAGCCTGTCAATAATGTGATAAAAGCTCCACCCAGGGATAGCGAGTAAGGACAGTACACAGAATTTAACCAATGAGCTGTGATCTAAATGAGCCGAAACACTGCAACATTATGAGGATAACTTTACAGTGCTTAAGTTGATATCTAAGTGGTAAATCCTCAGGGATGTCGTCCCTCATGGTAGCAACAACCTAACGTTCTCCTCTGCTATCTCTCTTTCTCTCCCCAAAGGCTGTCCTTTTGTTTTCAGAGCTGGCTTGAAAGAGAAACTTACAGCTGACACAATTTGCTGACACCATTTCCTGCTTTCATTCCAGCCAGGGGAGCTTTATTTTAGCAGTTAGTCCAAAGCCCTGTTGTGCAGAGACAAAGAGAGACGACGACAAAGAGGAATGGGCATAAAGAGGAAGAAAAAGGAGGAGGGATGCTCCAATATTCACAACTACAATTATTTCATGCTACAGATTAGATATAGGGTGTTCGCCTATAGAGTATACGCCTTACAAATCTCTCATTTCAATTAACATTTTCTATAGGAAGCTTTACAATATTATTTTTGTGCATATATATTAGATTAGTCAGTACTGAAGCCAAATCTGAAGCTCATCTTACAAAATAACTTATGATAACGGTCCAAATATTTGTAGCCCAAATTTATATGTTAGGAAAAAATATTAAATAAATCTTTTAAAAAGAGCAAAAAAAAATCAAGAGAAACAAAAATATATACAATTTTGTAGTTTGCATTGTGCTTCATACTAATTTCTGCATAGTTCATTTAGCTTTTAAAGGTGTACTAAGCAAATTTTGCCAAAATATGTTGTAAAATATGTTTGCCAAAATATGCCCATAACATAACAGCACCTCTCCTTCACAGTTTTTGCATGGCAAGATTATAAATAGTGACACAACATAATGTATTATTAATATTGCAACTCATTTTAATATTGCAACTTATGCTTAAGAATTTAATTTATACTTTAAACAGCAAATTCTCTGTCGTGTAAAACACTTCTACAAATAAAAAAACAATTCTCAGCTCTAAAACTATGTTTTCCTACAATGACATATACATATATATTTTTTGTGTCTATATTGTCTGTGTGTGTGTGTGTGTGTGTGTGTGTGTGTGTCTGTGTGTATCCGTGTCTGTGTGTGTGTGAGTGTGTGTGTGTGTGTGCGTGCGTGCGTATATATATGTATATATATATATATATTGAGGACTTGGATGTACAGAGACAGAAAAAAGACAAAGTGAGCAGGAGAAGCTAAGGACGCTGAGGCAGGATCTCAAGGACAGTCATTAATAAATGTGCCTGCGCTTCCCTCTGTTCTGCAGAAGCGTCTCTGTTGGTGAATCATGGGATGTGTTTCCCCAGCACAGAAACAAACACAGAAACAAACTAGTGGCTGAGGAGGTGCAGGCCTGCGATATATTAAAGCAGAGACTATACATGTGCAAACACACACAACACGCACAACACACACACACACAACACACACACAACACACACACAACACACCCGCGGCAAGAGCAAGATGAATTTGAACTATAAACCAAAAATCTCCAGGACAAAAATAGCTTTAAAAAAAAAAAAAAAGCTAAATGCATTAGGACTCCACAGTGGTTTGCCTTCAAATAAAAGCTGTCAGTGGAAACCACACAGCAATGAGCAAATAATCGCTGTAAGAAAAAGTTGCAATCAATCAATTAGGACTTTAGTGCAAGGCTGACATTTTCCGAACCGACAGGGTTAATTACTTACACCTTAAATGTGCTTCATTTTTATAAATAGTTTGTGGTTTTATATTGATTTTACTGCTCTTTTTGGGTGGGGGGCTCCTGCATCCACAGCCTCCCTGGAGAAGCTCTACGGGTGCTTTTCTACCATCCCCCTGTTTTAAACTCTATTTTGCAGAGAGCCTGGCTTACGTCATGGTTATTTTCTTTAGCAACGGTACACCAGCTACGCTTCAGAGAAATGAGAGGGAGAGATAGAAAGGCAGAGAGAGAGAGAGAGGAAAAAAAGCATGAATATTGCTTTCCAGAAATAGCACATAGCACCGTGCGGTAGGCTGCCCTGTCAAATCGGTTCTGCATCCTCTCCTTGTTAACGGCACATAGATGAACGAGAGAGAGAGAGAGAGAGAGAGAGAGAGAGAGAGAGAGAGAGAGAGAGAGAGAGAGAGAGAGAGAAAATCAAATAGAGTCGATCCGATCCGTTTGGCGGATAGATGGTTTGGCGATACTACGACCAAAACTGTAGGGCCGGCCCAAAATTTTTTTTAATGAAATAAAAAATTTTTAAAAACAGACATTGAGGAAAACTGGGTGATATTTACATCCTTCGCAAGAGCTTTTTGGCAGCTTAAACTTGGGGTTTGAAGCTGGTAAGGGAGTTACAAATAGCCAGTGTGATTTATGGGCACCAGGAACCTCCGATGCTTTGGCAGGCCTTAAGGAGGGGTAGCTCCCCTCGCTCTGGGAAAACAAGAAACCAGCAGTTCTTTGGTGAAAGCCCAAAAACAGACAGCTGGTTAAAAGAGAAAAAAAGAGGGCTTGTGCGCCACATGATGTTAGTTCATAATGACTCTTGATCCATAAGACATGCAGACGATGACGTCAATTAAAGTGGATAATGACACCACTGGATGTCAACAGCATTTATCGGCTAATGCATGTCAACTCATTCACGCCATGCACAATGAATGGTGCTATTTTCGATTTTAGCAAGAGAACAGAGCTTTTTGTTTTTTTTTATTGTTGTCCTCTTAATTATTTATAGAACTGTTGTGACAAGACAGGAAATCGAAAAAAAGGGGGGGGGGCTAACAGTATTGCGACATTACGCCAGTTTTAGAATCATACACTGGGTGCAATGTAAATTGTTGTATGTGAAAGATCGCTAAGATAGTACAGTGATTTGTTGAAGTAGAAAACTGGTTGAAACCAATAAAAGAATAAATGAATAGCTATCAAAAGCATATATGATTAGGAGTAGAATTTGTAATGTAATAAAAAAAAACAAAATGTCTTTATTAAATTGAACAGTGTTTCACTACTAATTCAGTACAGAATTACTGAGCAAAAGTAAACAAAGATGCTTAATTAAGCATCCAGTGTAAGATATAGATTAGCCAACACTGGTTATTTAATTGAGCATGCCTAGCTGTCTCAGATTCATTTCAAATTCTCCATTTAAAGCTATTTTAAGTTTTTTAAAAAGTCAGTCAAGGTAATTTTTTAAAGAAACTAATGTTTTATTAACAATGTTATACACACTCTTTATGATATGCAGTAACTAATATTCATTAATTAGTTTATTAACTTGAGACAAATGCATATTATTGATGCATGTCCACTTTCAGATGTTAAGGGTGTGTTCGCACTTGTTAAAAAGACATTGTTGTATGTATTGATGTATTTAAGGTTTACACTGTCATTTATTAGTCCAAAGCTAAAGGTACAAATAGAAAACTCTGTTTTGGTCTAAATGAGCTTGTCATTTAGCTGTACATTTGATAATACTTATCAGTTGAGAATCATAAATGTGTAAAGAAGTCAAAACAGCATTCCTCTGTTTCAGACTCACAAAGGTCCAATGCAAGGAGAAGCATTTTTATTGCCTGTATTGAACTGTAACATTGCAAAATATATCTATGATGACCATGCTTGAGCATTGTCCTCTTTATGGTTCCATCCTGTGAAATCACATCCTGTATTTGGATTGTTTAGATATATTTGGTCCATTTTGCATTCATATTTCCATTGACTTTAACAGGGTTTATTTGGAAATGGACTAAGACTCACCTTTGGTCTACTTGTTTGGTGTGCACCAATATTCTGATGGCAGCATACACACTTTTTAGATAAACCAAACTAACAGAGCAAACGCAACAGAGATCATTAATTCAATTCAAACCAAACTTGCCAAGTGAACACAACCTAAATCGGTGCAACCCCTAGTGAATAAACTGACATCTGACTCCATTGTCCTTTGTAGGCATCACATGGCACTTGATCCACCAACTCCATTTCCCATCACCCCCCTCCTTCCTCATCAGCCCCAAAACAGTCTCCCATTCAACAGCGAAACCTCTACCAATCATACCGTGCGCTGCGTATGCCCAACCGCCATTCCTTAGGGCTCTAGTTCAAATGGGACAGCCTTTCATGAGCAGGAAAAAAAGCAGAGAAGAAGAAGAAGCCGCATGCAAAGCATAAACATTCAGACGATGAAATGTCATCGCTAAGTAGCAGGCTGAGTGCCGGCCACTGTTTACAGGTTCTATAAATGCACCAGCATTGACGTCAAACGCTTGCATGAGAGGAATGTTGTTTTCTGGGTAAACTTCAATGTGTGGTGCGGAATTCATCTCACACCACTTTTTAGAAAGGAGCAGAGAGGGGGTCGCAGGGTGTATTCCAGCAGGGAAAAATTATTTTCTCCCACAAAAAAGGACATGAAATATATATTATAATAGTGATATTGATTTTCAAGTTAGTACTGATTAGTTTTCCAAGTACTTTGACTGCACCAATATGATTCTGAGAGAATATTGGGCGATTATTTTCCTCCAAAACCAGAACATTCAGGCTGTTTATATTAAAATGATTAATTATGAACACTGTTAAAATTGTGTGTCAACACTGTGAGGCACAATATGAACAATCCCTGATAAAGTGAACTACATAGACAATTTCAATCACTCTCTGGCTTGAACTGAACACTACTGGGTACAAAAAAAATTAAATAAAAAAAGAAAATCACCCCCTACATCCCAAATCCCCACAGCACTTTCGATTCTTCTTACAAAGCCTTTCACATTTCATTTGGGTGACCGACAATTGGAAAAGTCAGATAGGGAACTAGTTCTTTGCTTTGAATATATGAGCCTCTACTCTATAGAGCTCCAGAGGGGTTTGGGCCACGTGTGTTGAAGAAAGGTTATTCTTTTTCTTATGAAACTATTTCCAGTAAAGGATATTAAAAGATATCAAGAATTTAAAGTCATGGGTCATCTGGCAAGAGGCAAGAGAAACAAAATGGATCTGTATCTGTCTGTCTGCAACTGCTACTTATTAAGACAAGAAGGGAAATGAAGATGAGGAGGTAAACAAAGAAGAGGAAAGTCATTTTTCAATTGCAAAATATGAAATACTGCACATGGCAGACAGGCGAGATACGGCAGCCAAAAATGTGAAACCATTGTTTTCTATGAATGTTCACACATTGCCACCACAGTGTCCATTGACAGTTATCACTTCAGAGGATGCATTCAATTCGTCTACACCACTCAACACTCAACTCAAAAGAGAAAGAGAAATCTTGAAAAATAAAGAAAGTCAAGTTCTATCATTCACACTATAACATACGAAAAGACCAATTAACATTTACTGGAGGTCACTAAAGTCACCTTTTTGTTCAGCACACTGTCCAAGTACAGTAATTTATATAAATGACACATTTTACTTCAAACATGAGTTATAACATCAGTCACGCTTATCACAGATGAGACGGGAAATGATTTTACATAATTCTATACAATGATAAAGACAGTTATCATTGTACTGTAAGGGCCAATGATAGTGGAGGCATCATTTTTATGTCTTGCACTACCTTGTTTAAAAAGCAAATGCATATGTGAGGTATGGGTATGCTGGTCTGAAAAGGAGACGTGCTAACGTGCATTATTTGTACATTGTACATAAAACTAAAAGTTAGTCTTAAAGCAATCGTCAATGGTGCAGGTTTTTTTTATATGCGTCTATTAGGGGTGTGACGAGATGCCTACTCCACGAGACAAATGAAATACGAGATTAGATTCATAAGAACGAGACAAAATTGTTACAGTATTTTTAAGAAATCCTCAATGATGAAACATATGAATGGAAAATATTCAGCTGAAAAAACCCCCCACACAAACCCCGCTTAACCGAGTGACAAGCGCAACTCCGAGGCCAGCCTGGGTTGCCAGGTGTGTGCAAAGCACTTGATTTTCAGATCACATCCAATCCTGCCTCCAAACTTCAATGCTAATTTCACCCTCATGCTCCATCACAACATCACAACTGCACAAGAAAACTTTTCACCTCACCTCAATTTAATCTCGCTAGATCTCGTCATACGAGATCTTGTCACACCCCTAGCGTCTATAGGTGGGGCCAGAATGTGCTTATTACACACATTGGGAATGTGCAGCAGCACGTAATTATTTTTAAATATGAAAAATTAAAGGATTATAGTGCAAAATGTTATTATTGTCTACATGCATATAAAAATCGCCTATGCTTTCTTCACCCAAGGGGCTTTAATGGAATTCGGCCCACACTGTAGATGGACTGCTTGCACACTTTAACCTCATACACGAGCATGTAAAGAGCAAATCCACCATGGCGTGGCCGCAACTCGCTTTTAAAGGGAAAGGGAGACGAGACTCTAATTGGTTTAATGCAAATGCTAACTTATTAAGAGAATAAAGACAACATTTTAGACAATGCCAAATGTTTTTCTTATCCTTACAAATAGCAAAAGTGGATTTAAACATGCCCTAAGTGCATCTGCGCCATGCGCTTTAGACCATGCACTTAGATTATTAAAATAGTTATACATTATAATTTTGAAAAACCTTGAAGAACACGAATAAATATATACTGTTGTTACCCTTTGTTCATTCTCATCAGGAAAAATATTTCTATCTGCACTTTATTTATCAACAACGATAGCAGGATGTCTTTGTTTAAAGGATTTTTTGGATTGAGGGTTTTTTACAGTTTAAACAGACTAGAGAAGAGAAACCATAAAATAAACTGTCTAAATAATAAGTTTAAAAGTTTTTTTCCTCATCACAATGTGCACCCCTAAAGTGTTAATAAACTCAAAACTCTCATGCAGACACCTCCACTCATGCAACCTGTTGAACAGAGGCAGCTATTATTTCATATAATTATTTTACCTGAAAAAGTGTCCCATTCGATTTACAACAGTGTGGCTCTTTTGACACAGCTACCAAAACAAAAAGGGGCCTCACCTTTTAACCAAAATGTACATGTTGTTCTACAAAATCTTCTATAAATACCCTATTTATAACATAATAATACCCTCCAGAAATATCCCTGAGCACCATAGCAGGGCTATACTATCCTAAAACCCCATAATAGACAATCGTAAAATGAGACCAGTGAGATATTATTAGCTCATGTGTAGGGTACAAACAGAACAGCTTGGAGTATATACATATTCTATTTCCATTCCGCTGCACAATGTCCTCAATCTGAACCAAATGCTTACAATGTCCGCAATGATCTCCTGATACTGAACCACTGCTGATGTGCATTATAATATTTATTATCTTCCATGTTGAGATTCGTCCTACTGTCAACAGTGTGTCCAACTCTTCCAAAAAATCTCAATGTGAATTTTGTGGTACTCCATGAATTGCATCGTCCTTCCACATCCATTGTAGATGTGTTACATTTGTAACCTGTCAAACGAACACCCACTCAAATGCAAAATCAATAACCACAACAGGAAAAAGAGCAACAAACAACTGATTGTTAGATTCATCCACTGAATCAACAACTGAATCACTGTTTGACTCACTTGCGTTGGTTTCATGTAGATCGCCTGTCAACCACGACACCAAGAGAACCGCAGTTTCAGAATAGATCTCAAAGTAGGTGATGAAAGGTTACAAAGTGGGTGGGGTTAATGCATTCCCATAGTGACCCAAATGCTGTCATTCAAGATACTGAGGTGAGACCATAGGCGTGTAAACAAGCGTGACGAGACTGGTGCTTATAATAGAACAGGCCATCACTGGGGAGACATAGTTGACCGGACATGGTGGGAAACGATAAAGCTAACTTTAGAGGAGCTTATAATTTTAGGGACTGTAAAAGCACACATATGCAAATGAAGTTAGAAGATTAAAAAGCTCTTAAGTTTACCTTACTCTTGGGCTTACAAAATCAAAGTTCACCGTATGTATTTTTAATAAGGATTGCTGGGCTTATTGGTGCATTATTCATTCCAAACGTGTTGAAAATTACACATCAAAAAGTTTAACAGAAAAAATTGCATGTTTTATTTATGTGGCTACATTATTGTGATTTCATTATTCAGATTGTTGTAAAAAAAAAAACAAATCTATCTTTAGTAGTATAGCAAGTGATTTTATTTTAAACTTAATAAACAAAATAACATAATAAACAGATAAAACTGTTTAATACCCAAACAAGTCCATGTGGGTAGCTACCATTGTTTTTTGCATTTCACATTGACTAAGACTTTGAGTCAAGGCCCTTTCTGCCTGACCATCTATTGGCAACATTTTATAATGTTAAACGGGACCATGACCATGAATTCCAGACTGTTTGGCTAAATTCATTATCTAGTTTTGTCATATAACTAAAACAGCACATGCATACCCAAAATGCCACCCAATAAAATGTAGGGCCCTTTGTTATTTTTTCACAGATCTGTCTGATTGTGTTTCCAAATTCCATTTACTTTGTTCTACTGTACAATAATAAGCCTACATTCTTCAAAATTCCAACTCTGATGCTTTTGTGTACGTGATGCTAATTTCTCTCAAATGACACGGTGACATCATGACACATGCTTGATTGTGTTATACCATGGCATTCATTCACACAGAGACATGAAGGATATGCAAAGTTCATATTTTGAAATTCTTTTTGTGGTTTGCTATGCAAATACACTGGTCCATATCGCAACTGAATAAGGTGTATAGCCCTAATGTTAAATTAGTCATTTAAAGTATGCCAAATTCTGTTGCACTCTGCATTATAATTTTGACTTAAATGGCTAAATTCAATTCCACTGCAGCAATATATACATGTGTTTTGCCACAGATGCTTTGTGGTTCATTTTAAGAACACAAATTGTATCATACATAAAACATCTAAGGATTGTAGGTAAGTCGTGGGATCAGGGACCCAATACAATTATGCTATGTTTCCGCTTCAGTGTTGACAGTTTCTGTCGCATGATTTCAATGACACTGTTCTTTTCTTGTGTTTGAAGTGATTGTCGCAATATAAAACATTTCTGCAAAGCAGATTAAGCAGACCACAGAATAAATGAGCTTCAATTCTCTAAAAACTCAATGACGCCTCAAACTAAAATCTGTTTCATCTTAGCAAGTGTTTTTTTCTTATCCTAATGTCAAAGTTACAGTGCAATCCAAAATGTTATTTTATTTGACAGTGTCAGGTTTTTAGTCGGATAAAAGCTTGGACAGAATGACACCAGTCGGTCATCAAATCTGCAATCCACCTAATCCATAATGATCCAGTGTGATGTTGCAAGGCTTTTTCCATAACCCAGGTATAATTAATTAAAAACCTCCTCAGGGAGTATCGACTTATAATGATTTGATCCCAGTTCAGCAAGTTTAGAAGATCAGCTCAGCTTATCCGGAAAATTCACCCTAACTTGCAAAATCTGAAATGTTGGTGAGGGAACTCATTTGGCCTCAATCACGGTGCGCTGACTGATTCTGGACCAGTGACAGAATGCTTCATTGTGAAGTTTGCAAATTTAAAAGTATCTGCTGGAACAAGAATCACATCAACACATGTCAGACACCTCCCAGTTGCATGCTTTACAGAATGTCTTGCAGCTGCTCTACATATAAACAAACTGGGTAGCCAGTGCGGGATGCACAGACAGATGTCTAGACAAGTACAATAATTGTGCAAACCCCAACACTACCTATATACTGCGTTGCATAATCAGAACATGTGCTGTACATGATGTGTTACAGCGTATGTGGATGAGTGTCCTGTTTCCTTTAGGACAATCAGACCTGTCAGCGCTCTACTATACAGTAGTGTTGAAGTGTAAACAACTATGACACATTCTAAAATGCTTAGCATACTTTGCTAAGGAAGAAGGTTCTGCTTGTTTGACATTTTTTGTCTAGTCCTACAGAAAGCTTGGATTCGTTCTTCTCATACTTGAAATTTTTGTTTAAGATTCCAAAGAAACACTAAGGAAGCCGTTCATAATTTTAAATTTGCTTGCAGTTTTATTTAACTAAATATGCTTTTAGCTTGAGTCCACAAGGCTCCTTTAGGATTTAGGGTTCCAAATAGAGCTGGAAATTCCAAATAGAAGTCATGTATGAATTCCTTTAGGCTTTTGTTTTTTTTAATTAAATAATAGTGCTGACTACATAATCATGGTACATATCATGAATATAATCAACAGCCTATTATTACAAGAGAGGTTAGAAAATGTGCTTTTTTAATGTTTTAAATTGTTTAAATGACAAGATTGGATCTTATATTTTAAATATATACAACTAATGATTATAAAGCCTCCGCTTCAAAAGTCCAAAACAGATTTTTTTCTAATACTTTTCTAAAAGAATATTTAAACATAGTAATACATTTTGTAATTAAATGGGCAGAACAGTCAAATCACTTCAGTAGTTCATACAATCAAATTGTCAAATTGTCTATCTTGAATGGCATGATTTAATCACCCTCAGGCCATCCATGATGTAGGTGACTTTTTTTTATTTTATCTCGGCAGAACATTAAAAAAAGGTTTTCAGCTTAAACCGTGGTCATTAAATGCAAGTTAAAGTCTAAAAGGACTTTGAGAGTTAAAAATAAATATATACAAGCTTAACATAATTAATACCCGTGACTCCTGAAGATGCATTGAGCTCTTACTGAGGTGACCTGAAGTGAAATGAAATGATCTCTCTGTGCAAGAACTGATCAGCAAAAAGTCACCTGCATCTTGCATGATAAGGTAAGTAAATGAAGTGCATTTTCATTTTGGTGTGAACTATCCCTTTAAAAAAATTAAAAATGGCCAGTACAAATTTCAGACCAGTACAAAAAGCTCCCTACTACAAATAAAGAAGTTAATGGCTTGAAAATAATGGCATATCTGTCTATTTGAACAGGTGACATAAACAGGCCTGGTGCGAGGCAAACGCAGCGCTCGCACACCCACACAGTGTTATAGTCATTCCTCGGTGTTGATTCAAGTGCAGGTGAGAGATGGCTGAACTGACGGGAATGTTGACGTCACTTCTGACAAGGTCGAGACACAAGTTTACTCTGCCAACATGAGCCAGAGAGTCTCTCAAACTCTGAGGAACAAAATTATATTATTTTTACACAATTCAAAAAAAAAAAAAAGAGAAACAAGTTTAAAGTCGCTGTGGTCATTCGCAACTGCCACAACACATTTGCATGTAATCCCAGGTTAAATACTCTCGAAACCACATGGCTGACAATATTAACTTAACAACCTTAACGTAATATCCTTAACAGATTAACTGGCTAAAGAGAATAGGATGATAAAATTAACTAAAAAACGACACTGGTCGTGATACTGCATAAAGAAGCCATCTTTGTTTAGGGATGCCCATTCAAGGTTCGCAACCAAGACCCTTGTGGTTTTACCCAAACTGAGTCTGACCTAGACAAAACAAAGTCAAGATGTAGCCACAGCACTACTGTTGTTCTATCAAACAAACAACAACAACCTTTGAATTTAAAGTCTCAACGCAAGCACGCCTGTACCTCCCACCCCAAAACAATGCACTTCTCTTCACACATGCTTGCACTTGTGTATCTGATGTCGCTCTCACAGATAACTCACCGGTGCTAGGCATGCTGGTGCTTCTGGACTGAGAAAGAAGCTCCACGGGTCGCTCTCTGCTGGACGTGCTGTCTGAAGAAAAGCAGGATTCTGTCTCATAGATCGTCTGCAACATTGCGCACAGTCCCGGTACGGTTGGCTTCAAAAGCATGCCAGTCTCAAAATATCACCACACAGTTCATGCAAAAACAAAATGAAATCAACATGAAAGAAGAGATGGCTACCCAACTCTTAGTTTCAAAAAAAATATATGTATTAAAAATGCAAAGACATTGAAAGGATGAAGGGGGAAATGCTATGCATGTCTTTTTTATCGAAAGGTACATGCATACAAAAAATCAACTGTTTTGCCCGTTAGTTCCATGATTTAAAAAAAAAAAATACAAAAATCAATGCTGTAGACAAATCCTTAAAATGTGCACTCAGTCCATCAGCTGTACGGCTGCACAGACGAGTCTATTCATAAACCACATCACCTTCTTTTCTAATCGTATATGTCAGAAACAAACTGCTAATTCACGCCGACAAGTCCGAGAGTGGCTCCCATCCAAGTTCCCCGGTCTGAGCGTGCCCGTATCCTGCAATCATCTGAAGTTATGCATGTGGTATCAGCGAGCGACTCCAAGAGAGCATGACAAAAAGCTGCGGAGCTTGACAACAACAGCACGGGATCACAATGTAGACCACTGGGAGACTTCTGCCTGCCGATGCCTCTGTACCTTCCTTCCCTTCGCCTCTCGGTACGTTCAGACAGTCCCTGGTACAGAAAAGCAAACCTCCGTCTCCCGATGAATGGGCTTAAAATGAGCCTTCCAACGTTTTTCCGTTTAGTGCAAATGTGTTGCTTTCATGCAATTGTTTGAACCGAATCTCTGCTTCTTCAACCGCTGTGCAAAGCGAATGGGAGAGCAGAGGTGTAGAGACGTGGAGTTTACAAACAGACTGGAGCTGCTTCAGGCTGCTGGAAATAGCTGCCGAGCGACAGGGGAGGGGCGGGACCGAGTTATAAATAGATTCGGGAGCTGAGAGCTTGCTTGGAGAGAGACAGAGAGAGAGAGAGAGAGAGAGAGAGAGAGAGAGAGAGAGAGAGAGAGAGAGAGAGAGAGAGAGAGACAGAGAAATATTTTTTTCATTCTTTTTAAGAATCATATTAGTCCTTTTCTTTTTTTGTGTATGTATTCATCAAATTTCTAATTGTTTTATGCATGTATTATGTAATCGCTATACTATTTTATTCATTGTTTATGTAATGTGCAATGCTTTGGCAATACTTGACAATCATGCCAATAAAGCTCATTTGAATATAAGAGAGAGAGAGAGAGAGAGAGAAAGACAAAAAGAGAGCATAGCTTATGAGTTTGCTCTGATCTATATTTTTTATATCTATAATAATAATAATAATTATTATTATTATTATTATTATTATTATTATTATTATTATATATATACACATATATATATAATTTTCTATTACTACTACTATTCACTGTTTACTATGTTTTTTATATATGTTATTTTTTTATGTCAAATTTATAAATCCTTTGACAATACATTTGTAACATTTGTCATGCCAATAAAGCAATTATTGAATTGAACTGAATTGAATTAAGAGCATATCTAAATTGTCCGTAGTGTATGTGTGTGAATGAGTGTGTATGGATGTTTCCCAGTGACATATGCTGGATAAGTTGGCGGTTCATTCCAGATTAATAAAGGGACTAAGCCGAAAAGAAAATGAATGAATGAATGAATAATCCTATTAGTCTTTTTCTTTTTTGTGTATGTATTCAAAACCTTTCTAATTATTTTACGCATTTATTACTGCATGTAAACACTACACTATTCTATTCGTTGTTTATGTAATATGCAATGCTTTGGCAATACTTGACAATCATGCCAATAAAGCTCATTTAAACAGAGAGAGAGAGAGA
>CAIGQW010055694.1:9258030-9288693 GCA_903798125.1 Danio choprae | reverse complement strand
GGGAGAAATCAATATTTCGAAGAGGTTGACTCATTCAAAGTTTACAGCCCCGTGTTTTGCTCACTTTTTCATAAATTTGCAACTGGAAGCAGAGGTTAAAATATTATAGATGGAGAACAGGGCAAACATAAAAGATGTACATTTGGATCTGTCAATTTGAGGAAATAGGTAGTTGGGAGGTCAAAACCTGATCAGAACATGTACAACTTAATTAATGTGGGCATTTTTGTCTGAAATTAATAGAACTACGTGATTTAGCAGATACATTTACAAGAGAGAACACATGCACTCACATAAACTCTTGTCTGTATTTAATCCACCAAATATTAACAGATGCTGATAATGACAAGATCCTCTGAGTCGGAGAAAGGGAATGCCTGCTGCAGTATTCGGAGAAATCAATGTTTGCAACAGGTTGACTCATTCAAAGTAGTGTTCACTGACCCATGTCTCACGCACATTTCAGACAAAGTTGCAAACGGAATTTAAGGTTAGAATATTGTAGCTAGAGAATGGTGTCCCCATATAAGACAACATGCTGTGATTGAGTGAATGTGACTGATTGGGGCTTATGGCAAAAATGAACTACAAAAATGCATTACAATTTCAAGATAAAGAGGTTAAAATGGCACTGCTTAGTTAAACAAAATCATTATGGCTGTTACGATTACGAAGTCAAATCTGAAAATGAACGAAACTGGTTTGTTTTTGGTATTAGATCTGCACATATTTAATCAGATTTAGTAGGGGTGTCAAAATGTATTGTTTCATCGATGCACCGCGATGCATACGCGAACAATTCAGTATCAGTTCAGTAATAATCATAACCGTTTAATATGTACTGACGTCCTTTATCACACATGCGTTATATGGCGGTAGCTTACTATGGTGAGGGAAGAGACAGCGAGTAATTTAAATGCTCTAACTAGTTAAAAAGCAGACAACTGTGCACAATTCACTGCTTGTGAGTTTGCTGGACAGTCACTGACAGGGAAGTACATCAGAACCCAGCTAGGCAAAAAATTTAAGCTGAAACTCTCTCTCTCTCACTCTCTGTGGCCCCTTTGACCTGCTGGCATGTTCGTAATGGAAACGTTTTATCTCCTCTCGGGTTTAAAACAACAACGACGTTACTTGTGGATCCAGACACGAGCGTGTCTGCAGAGCGAGTTTTCTCCACTGCGTCGCAGTCTACAATGGATCAGCTGATCGCCACAGCCATTTAACATCAGTGTCCATGTCACTGTTTGCTGAACAGAGAGTCGCGCTGACCATTCGAGCGTTGAGCGTGTGACCAATCCAAGGCATTTAAGAACTCGCTCCACAACGCTCAAAAAGCAAGCGGGATAATATTTTCACTTGTTTATTTGCTATAAATGCTCATGTTGTTCTGTGCATGTACTTGAGTTTTGTTTGATACATTCAAAAAGAGTGTTTTCTTTGAGCAGGTTAAATTAAAGGTCCAATTCATATATCTGACTGCTTGTATTAAAGGACAAAATTTTATTACAAATAATATATAAATATATTTATAAATTATAATACAAGAATTATTGTGTTGCTAAGAAAAATATCAAATTGTGTATGGAAAGCATCGTCAATGCACCGCAATGCACCGAGATATCGACTGAACTGAATCAATGGCATGATAATTGTAACCGAACCGTGAGACCAGTGTAGGTTCACGCCCCTAAGATTTAGCATGTTTTGGTTTCTAGAGCATTTTAGCCATATCAAAGCAATATTTATTGCTTTAAAAGCCAATTACTTTTTTTCAGCTTATGAAAGCAATACATTAGTCACCAATGACCTTTGTTTAACGTGTGAAATGCACTCAGAAAGTTTCTCATTATAAACTTACAAGGATTTTAGTAAAAAAAAAATATTTTGCAGCTTCAGTGAGTACTCGATTACTCGATTATACATTCACTTGTTCAAAACCTATATGAGTTTTGTGTTTTGTTGAACACAGAAAAAGATATTTTAAAAAATGCTGGTAGCTGATACCTATCGACTTCCATACTGGGGTAAAAAACTACTATGAAGGTCAATGGGTACCAGCTACTAGCATGGTACCCAAAAGATCATTTTTATTTTGAGGTGAACTATCACTTTACCATATTGTATAATGTTTAATTATGTGTTGCAGTTAAGTTTGACACTGTCTGGCAAGTTTTTAACAAGCAACGTATTTTAATAGGAATAGTGTTTTAAATAAGGCCTGCTTTATATACTATTCAATTTATTTTAAAGTAAATATTGATTTTGCGAATTTATTTGATTCTAGATTAAAACAACATGTATCATTAAAATGAATAATACAACAAAAGTAGCATAATGGTTTTACTTTCTGTAAAAACCCTGATCGAAACGTCGACAATGTTAATAAAGCAACACAGGCTCATTAGGAAAATGTGCACAGGGATACATTTTTGAGAACCAATAAATATGTGCTCGTGGGTACATACGGCTGCATTTTCTGTGTAAAACGAATGCTACGGGGCAGTACAGCTGATTGCTTACCTCTCTGTATGGTACCTCTCTGACTGGTTTACTAGGTGGCTCGCCACATATGGTGTCAGACTTGTGATGCAGAAGAACGGAGGGGACTGGGGTTCGAGTCCGGTGAAGGAATTCCAGAAACCAGGAAAAATTAAACTCCAAAAAAGCAGTGTGAAATTGTGGTAAAAGTATGCAGCTGCGATGGCTTTTCTCTTCTAGATTGCTTTTGAAAACACTATTAGTTGGATTTAGGAAAACGAGGTGGGTCAGTTGATATTAAGCTGATATATGTTATGCATTATGACAACCGGCTTCTCTCATGGACACGCACAAGAAGGAAATCTATACATAAGCCTCTGGTGGGTTTACGAGAAATGGCACGTATGAGAAAATTTGCCCCAGTAACGTCTTTCAGATTGTCAAAAATATACACGGTGCCCTCTAGGGGATTTGTGAAGACAAAAGCTGCAAGCACAAGTAGCCCAAGGTACATATTTCTTGGTTCTTAAAAATGTACCTTCAATGAGCCTGGGTTGTAATAAAGATCCCATAATAATCCCATAACTTCATTAAAGATGCTATTTTTATGACAAATGACTGATTGACTTTACAGCGAAAGTAACAAGAAAACATTTCAGAAGACA
The DNA here is from genome assembly GCA_903798125.1 of Danio choprae. Lineage (NCBI taxonomy): Eukaryota > Metazoa > Chordata > Actinopteri > Cypriniformes > Danionidae > Danio > Danio choprae. The sequence continues at coordinate 9,285,547 of CAIGQW010055694.1, read as the reverse complement.
CCAAAAGCATATGCAGAAATGAAAGTGAGCGAGGACACAACTTTTGACACGTGTGTCCCTGAACTTGCCAAGTGCAAAGCATGGAGCCCATTATATTGAAGGGCTTCTGCAGATCAAATGACCTTTTATTAGAGGAACAGAACTGAACGACATGTCCCCAAGAGAACAAAAGGCCTTGCTGCATGGTTGAATGGATTGACGCTCTTTCTCCTTCATAGGCCTGGATATACTGGATCACATGGAGCTCCAGGCCCACTGGACATCATCACAGGCCAGTAAAGCAAGAGCCTTTGACAACCTCTATGGCACCCTGCCTGAGATGATAAACATGATATTATTGCATTATTCCTGCTTGCCAAAAGTACTACAGAAAGTTCTATAATAAAGTAATATGGTAAAATCGGTGATACATTACTATGATTACATTACAATGAATGTAATTTAGGTGTTGTTAAGCACTCTCTCTCTCTCTCTCTCTCTCTCTCTCTCTCTCTCTCTCTCTCTCTATATATATATATATAGTTATCATAAAATACTAACAATTGATTAAAAATAAAGATGCAATAAAATAAATATTCCGTTATTCTTAAAGACATTTTCATATTGCAATTTTTTTCATATTAGTAAGAATTTTATTAACAAATACACATAAATAATAGATTTAATTGGATAACAGATATATTATATGTGTAAGAAACTTAGTTAACAAAATGTTACAAAGAAACTGATAATAGCAAATTAAGAGCACCTAGAAGCAAACATTCAGCCCATTTTTCCACGTTTTGCTCTTCAGTGGTTTTAAAATCGAATGGGATTGAAGAGGGGAAAAGTAAAAGTCCTCAGGACTCCACATGTACTTGTCCTTTGCACTTGGCAATCGGCCATTCACTTGTCCAGGTAAAAAAGTAGCATGTCTGGATCTTTTTCCTTTGATTTGTAATTGTAACTAATGGAATCTGAACCAATGTCCTCATTAGTGTTTTGTCAGCCCTTAAGTAAATGAGTATATCTGTGACATTAGCACCATAAATTGATTGAAGGTATGCGTCATGTAATTTTTAAATTTTATTTCATCAATAAATTAACAAAACATAAAAAATAAAAATTGCATAATAAAAAAAATACAGATTTGCAACATTAAGCAGCATTACAAGCTGTTATTTAAGGGGGGGGGGGAATTTATGGTAGTAAATGAGACTGGAAGTATCAAATCAATAAGGTACCAATGGCTCTGTCTGCTCTTATGTGAAAGAATAAGGTTCGTTACTAAATCAAGCTAAATAAAGATCGACAAAATCCACTGCAAAGAAAATGCAGCAGCTGAATAATAAGTGGAATATACATTTAATTAAGCTCAGAAGTAATGAAGCTCGAAAGATTAAAATTGGACATGTTTTGTATAAAACACATGAAATGTTAGTAAAATGCAAAAAAAGTACCTTTATATATGAAACTTCAGCAATGAAACACTACTGCCATGGTCTAGAGCCAGTCTGCTAGGATTTTGTTTGGAATTATTTTCAGGAACCAATACTTCATCTAATTGAGTCACTTTGGTTTGTGAATTTTACTCATAATAATAGATCTGACTGTAATGACAAACCAATCAATGAGCTTTAAAAAATAGCTATCATGACAAATCCAAATACACACTTCAATATGAGTCAATGATCACAAAATGGTGTACCAAAAAACACTCCATCCCATTTACTGGAGCTCAATAAAATGTCAATCAAATAGTCATCCACACAGAAAGTGTGAATAGGTGAAAGAAACAATGAGTTTGAATTCAGAGAGCAAGCAAGCCAATCAGGAAAGAGTCTTCTGGTCAGTGTTGATGTGGAGAAGGTTGCCACACCATCCAGTGACATTCAAAAAGACGTCATGAGGGGGACAGAGGGTTAATAGAGGTTGTTACCGTTTCTAATTATAAACAGCAGAGAGTCAGAGGAAGCCAGGCAATGAAGAGAGATTGGGGGCAGACACAAGGCTGAAGGTATGAATTAAAAGAGCATTAAGAATGGAGTGATAAGAAAAGAAAGGGGCGAGGATTTAGAAGAAAACTGCAAGACAACAGATGCAGGAGAATCCACAGGTTTGATTTGCCTGTGCAACAAATCTGGCTGAGATTCACCTGAGATAAGACAATTATACGCAATTACGCACACAATCATAACAATGGGTTATTCGCATGCTGCTGACGGACCAAAAATCTTCTTCCACATGTGATCTGTAATTGCTACAGCTGTGAGTCAGGTGGCCCTACTAACTACTACAACAACAAACGCCTTTAAATGAAGTCACGCTAACCATTTGTTTCCAAACACCGCACTAATGGATTCAATTGATGTCTTGTTACCAATTAGAGTGCAGATTTTGAAACATCACCACATTTTGTGAACCATAAAAAGTACTCAAGTTGACCTTAATTAAGGGCTTTAGATGTTTAAAAAAGCTTCACTGACACAGTGGCGACAGTAGACATCCGATTTAAATTAAGGGAATAAAGGCCTTTTCACACCAAGGATTTTAACAATAAAGTATTACTGGGATAGTTCAGCCAAAAATGAAAATTACCACATCATTTACTTTCCCTCTTGTTGTTTCAAACCTTTATGAGTTTCTTTCTTCGGTTGAACACAAAAGATGATTTTTTTGAAGAAAGCTGATTCCCATCGACTTCTATAGTAGCAAAACTAGTACCAGCTACTAGGGCTGCTTGATTATGGGAAAACATAAACATAGCCTGCTGTCACTTTAAGTGCCACATGGTTATGATTTATGGTTACACATACAATTTTGTTCTCAGCACTTTATGTTCATTATTACATAGAAATGAGGGTTTAAGTGAATAAGCACTAGAGTCTGATCATAATGGGGTTTTTTTGGGGCTCATGCTGATACCAATATTAGGGAGCAAAAAAATACTGATACCGATAAAGTACTGATTTATCGGCCGATATATTCTTTATATCTATATTATAGTACAGTACAAGTCAAAAAAAACACTTACTCAACTTTTTGTGCTTAAACTTTTCACTTGTACTACTCACAAAATACAGTATCAGACATTCTAACTCTCCCAGAAACTCTGGAGGTGTTCCCCCCTGTAACCCCCATAACCTCCAGAGGAATGAATACAGACTGCTGGAAAGGGCATGGAATATGACACAATAACACAATCAGTGACAATGACACAATAAGTTAATGTTTTGTTTTTTTTAAATGGTTGGAAATCTAAATCAATTTTTACTAAATGTAGAGCCCTACCAGCATTTTTCAAAATTTCAGAAGAAAAAACTCAAATAGGTTTTGAATAAGTGAAAGTTAAGCAAATGTTGACAGAATTGTCATTTGTTGGGTGAATTATTCCTTTAAACATTGCTGTAATTGAATGGTAAATCAACAAATTACAGCTACAATAATAACAAGAAAGAGAATGATATTGTTGGAATCACATCTATGTGCTTTTTCCATGTTTATGAACACAAGAGCAAACCTTGATTTAGAGAGTTAAAAAACAATAACTGTATTATCATTGCGACTGTAAATCTCACTAATATTAATAACTGAATTCCATTGCTTAAACATAATACAATACATCCAAAACATATGATTGTTGAAAGTATTACCATAAAATATTACATTAGCAAGCAACAATGTTGCACATCATGAGTATGTAAAGACTCTTACCGGGTGTGTTTGGTGAATTCATGGACGACGCTGGTGATCTTCTCTGCCTCTGAAGTTCTCCAAGTAGTAAGCAAAGCAGGGAAAGAAGATTTCTGGGTAAACCTCAGCCTGCAACCTCGAGTTCACCAGGTTTCAGAGGCGAGCTGCATAAGACACCGAACTCTAAAGGGGGTCCTCGGCGTCAGCCATGACTTTAGACCTCATGAGGAGGACTTTGATGGCCGCTGGTGCCAGCCGAACACCCTCACTGAAACACAAACAAAACACCCTGACGTTAACACAGCAGAGACCACCAACATCCACAAATTTACAAATGTGGTCTGTCTGTAAATCTAGAAACACATATACATCCAAACTGAAGCAAAGCAGCTCATTTGTTTTTCAGAAAGTGAATAAAGTCCCCTAGCTGGATATTAAGAGGGTCTGTAAGAGTCATTAATGCCTGTGTCAGAATGTTGCGCTCATAACAGGGTTGCATGTTTCCCACTTCCAAAACAGATCCAGAGGATGTTAATGGATGACTCACCCTGCCTCTAAGTCAGCGGAGACGCACTACAATACCCACGCTGCCTAGCAGCGACTACGCAGCAGGGTAGCGCATTACCCACGCTGCCCTATCATTCCACCAAGAGCCCTGCCGCAAGCCAAGAAGACAGAGGTTCTGGACCGTCTAGTTTAGTGATTATTAAAACACTGGCCCACACTTCCTGAGCCTCGGGTCTCTCCAGGATTCAAGAAGATAACGTTATGCATTGGAAAAACAGTCTGGGGATTTTAACATTCTGAAACACACATTGCTTTATGCAAATCAGCATGAAATATTAATGAAAATAGATCTAAACCTATGCTGTGCACGTCACATACTTTTTTTGAACAGATCTGCTTATGCAGGTTTATCATTCAATCCCTGGTAAAACTCACAGCACATACTCAACAAAATTATTTTGCTGCCTTACTTAAAATGAGCCGATACAACACAATTCTTGAGATTTTTTTTTTGCTAAAACTTAATTTTCTTATGTTCAATCTACTCAAATTTGTTAAGTTAACTTAATGGATTTGTGTTGTGATAACATGAATGAATTGTGTGGAACCAAGCATTTTAAACAGTGCAGAATCAGGACATGATGGCATGCTTTTGAGCTGCACTGAAAGTACTGGGACGGTAGCCTCACCTGCTGGTCAAACAACGCAAGTGCAGTCTAGCTGTGTCAGTGTATTTAGAATAATCAGAATCAGAATCAGAAAGAGCTTTATTGCCAGGTATGTTCACACATACGAGGAATTTGCTTTCGTGACAGAAGCTTCTACAGTGCAACAGAATCACAGAGACAGGACAAAAAACAGATAATAAATATATTTTAAATTTATAAATTATAAATGATAATGACCCAGTATGACCACAGCACACTTTCTTTAGTAGAGTTAATGAAATCAGTCACTTTTGTGGAGTTCTTGAGTGGATGACAGTGTTCCGGGTACACCTCCTATCTAAATAAATCACTATCTGTCTTTTATCAACTCTGAGCAAATAAACTGCAATGAGTGACTGATAAATGTCAGAAATAGTCTTGCTGTTTTGCTATGACGCACTTGCAAAGTAATTTGATCTTTATGGTGGCTGGCTTTCTTGAGTGTAATGTTTTGACGACTAATCTCAACCCGTTAATCTCAAACTGCAAATCCCCAATTTATGAGCCTTGAAGAATGTGGCTTAGCATAATGAAGACGTGTTTCTTAGACGTGTTTCTCAAGTTTAACAACCTGTGTTCATTGTTTGATGCTCCAGTGACATTTGACAAATCATGATATCAAACCAAAAAATGAGTTCAAATAGCATTATTCCTTTTGTTTTCACTAAACAAACTATAAATTCTACATTAAGAATACTTAATGAAAAAAATAATTAGTATAAATAAAATTATTAGTATATTTAGCTACTAAATTTGAGCGTTGAAAGATTACGAGAGTAAAAAATAAATAAGCAGTAAAAACTACACTATTAAAAATCTAATATTTACTGAAAAAAACTGTTATAATACGATATAACACACACATTGCATTATATTTAAATAATACATCATAATATAAATATTATACACCACTATCAAATATCAAATCGCATCTATAACATGTTAATTACTGAGTTTTAGATGCATTTCTAGTAACCCGGAAACAACGAAACCTCCGAAAACGTGTTCAAAACTTATTTTGTAATGTGTAAACAAAACTACAGACACACAGTACAGATTGTTTCTTGTGTTTTACTAGAAGTCTTGTTCTTTTCTTTGACATCCTGTGGCCTCGCGGGCCGCTAGCATGCTGGTACAGTTCCTGGAAAGCCTAGTATTGACTAAAGATCAGGCTGAAGCTGCTCTCTAAAGCTCTGTCAGTGATTTAATGGGAGAGCTCAAAGCTCCTCCTGTCCAAATCTTTGTCACTCTTTCTCTCTCTCTCCATTCTCGTGCAAGCGGTCAGGCTTTATGCCAGAGTGCTGATCAGCGTTTAATGCTCTTAAAAAGGATGGGACATTCAAGGAGAGTTTAAACACTCACTCGCTTGTCAATGCAGAATCATCCTTGCTGAGATACTTAGCTCTCATTCTTTGAGGATGAGAATACGAGAAGGCATCAGTCACTCGGCGAGGTTGTGAATATCATGGGGGTGGAGATGTGTTGATTAGCGCTCGCTAGCGTCCGTGACTGATGTTAAACCCTCCAGCATCTCTCCAAATGAAAGTTTCCAGACCATCAAGGTACACTCAACTCCCCATATGCATCATAAAATGGTCACGTAAACCCCAGAAGACTTGCAAGACTTATTCCATAAAGACACACGTCTTATTCTTAACCTTTATGATTGATGCTAAACTTATATGAAAATAAAACTCTTCAAGAATCAAAGAAAGCATGTCTGGATTTACCATAGAAACCGCACTACAGTTATAGTCATATTGAGTTTGATGATTATTTTTTCATATTCATTGATTGTTGTCTAATTCTTTTATTTTCTAGCTGCTGTTCTTGCTTCTTGAGGCCCAACAAAAGTCTCTTATAAGGCTGGGCATTTACACAAATATCAAGATTTGATTTAATTTTGATTAAAAAATGTTTGATTAAATTAAAATACAACCTTGATTAGACTTGATTAAATATCCATTCATTATCAGGATTCAGTAGACCACTTTGTAATAATAAAATAAATCTCTCAACATAATGTCATACAATTAACAAAAATGAGACAAATCTTTTTTTAATAAAATAGAAATAAATCAAATCAAATCAAAATAATGATTTTTTTAAATTAAAGTAAAAAAATAAATTTTAATTTATAATATTATTAAATTATTTAAATTTATTTAAATAAAAAATGTAATTCCAATTTTAATTTAATTTAATTTAATTAAAAATGTTTACGGTCATTGATATTTCTCAACTAAATGACCAGATATGTCCCCTGCTTGTAATTGTAAGACTCAAATCATTTCCAAAGTCAGACTCCACAGTTTTTATTCAATGCATTGGCTCATTTAATTAAAATAATATAAAAAAAAAAAAAAATAATAATAATAATAATAATAATAATAATAATAATAATAATAAAAAATAATAACAATGAAAATAAAATAATTAAATAAATGTAGAGATTTATATATTCAAGATTATACAACCCAACATCTATCCATTACAGTCTTATTTGCATGCAAGTCATCAACCTAACCTGAATAATTTCCTACATAAAAAGACATAAGTAAAATGGTCACAAGAATAATTGTAGTATTTAAAACCTTTAACCACTTCCGTCTACTGGCTGGAGCGCTGTGCAAGCATTATCCAAGTGACGTGTGAGGATTAAAATAGTACAACAGATTTAGCATCCCGCGGCTCCCCACGGCTGGCGGGCCGGCAGGGGAATCAGCGGACCGTTCGACCGTTCGACCGGCCGATGATGGGTGAGCTGTTCGAGAATCAGGTGACCCAGGAACGACTCACCTAGGAGACGGCAGAGACAAAAGCCTGTGCGTCATTCGACTGAGATCAGATCAAGAGGCATGTTTGACTTGATTTTTGAGGAGGCCCTTCAGACTCAAAGCTGAGAGCCTGAGTGAACACTCCTTTAAACAAATACAGATAATCAGTGATGTGTCGTCATAACAGGTCTCAATTTCCACAAATATCCATGATCCATCAACAATTAAACTGATTAATAGTTAACCTTAGTAATACAGCATGCATTTACTTCAGTTACTGAAAAACGACTCTCAAAACACAAGTCTCCAACTCGCAAAGGGAAAACAATTTACTATTTAAAAAAAAGCTAGTAGTATTATAAAAAGAATCATTGATTGATCATTTGATTGAGCCATTTAATGATTCAATGTAAGAACTAAAATAGAACAGCATGTCAATAGCGCCATCTCAGATGTACACTATATTAACTGGTGCATTCATGTGTCCAAGTAAGCAAAAAGTTCTCGGTGTTACTTTTTCCCAAATGGATATTGTGCAAATGAAGGAAAATCTGATGACAGTTAACTTATGAATGTCCACGATGTGTTGTTGGCTTATGTCTTTTAGTTATTAGCCCACTTCATCTGTCTGGGCCTATTTACACCTGGTCTTCTCTTATTGGATAACTATGCAATTTGTTAAAACGGTTCAATTTACCTTCAGCCCTTTAATAGTAAGGAATAGCCTTCTCTGATCTATATCTTAAATATTAATAATTTAAAAATGTATAATATAAATATATATTTGACCCTACGCCATAACGGTTCATACCATTGTGAATGCATAATCGCGGCAATCAATGGTAGGAAAAATATCCTTCAACAGTCTGAAACTGACAGTTCTATGGCACGGCTAGACAGATTAAGTATTCACAAAACATGTTTCTTGTAAAATAGGTGTTTATATCTGCATGTAGCCTAAAAAAAAGAGAAACATTAGACAAAAAATTTGTATAGTTTGACCTACAGTAACCTATAAAATAGTCACTAAATATCCCTCAAAACACTGAAAATGTATACATTTTATTAAGAAATTAGATGTTATTTAAATACATTCATAAATTTGATTCACTGAAGCATGCATCACCAAACTACTACCGAAAAAGTTGACATCCCAGATTGTCAATGTATAATTCGCACACTTGATACAGCTTCTTAATGGTTTTATGTTCAATCCACTTAAATTTGTAAAAACTAATAGGTTAACCTAATTCCTTCGTGTTGTCCCAACCCAAATTGATTGTGTGGAAGCCAGCATTTGTAACAGTGTGGCATGCAAATGATTTTATATGTTGTTTACAGGAGGCTTATTACTTCACTCCTGTTCCAGTAAGTCATGCTCCACAATTACTGTGATTATAGGCTAAATGAAACATCTCTTTTTGTTGTACAGATAAATGTAAGACATCGTTCAAAACTGTAAAGGGTTTAGATTCATTTGTGTATAACCTACTCTCCCAAAAACAAAAACAATGTGCCTTTGTAAAATATGGAAATGCCATATTTTTAAAAAATATTTTTCCTCTATTACCCTATTTGTTTTCAGGTTGGTAAAACTATACTCGGTGAGCAATGGTGACATTTATTTTATTTGTTTTGTTTGTTTTTGTCTGATGTTTTATCCAACAGTAAAGCATGGCTGTTGACTTTCAGAATTTGTGGTGATGCTTTCTTTTCCCCTGAAATAATATGAAACATATGGTAACATTTCTAAAATATTGTTTCGCATATCCATTTTCCTATTCTATTAGGGCTGCATGATATTGAAAAAAATCAGACATTGCAATATTTAGTTTTTCTACATTAGATATTGTGATTTGAATACGGTTTCATCACGTGCCTTGAATAACGTTGTTTGTTAATGTTCGTTAATTCAGACTGATCGCAATAGGGGACTGAATCATGGATAAAAAATAATAAATAAATCACAAGCAATGTTGCTTCACGGTTTTGTCAAACAGTATTCAGGTACAGAAATTGAAAAAAAAAAAAAAAGGAGTTGTATACATAACAAAATAACATGCATCTTACATGCAAGTTACAAATGGTACAGTTTCTTGTGCCTGAATGTTTTAAATTCTCTTGAAATGTTCATATAGTCGCAGGCTTTAAAAACACCGGCAGATAATGGGTCCTGGTCAATAAACCCAACCCAACATTGCATATCCTGCGATGTGACTATTGCAGATGCGCACATTGCGATATCGATGTTGAAACTATATATTGTGCAGCCCTACATGCTATACACAGCCCTAACTCTTATAAGTTCATGAGTTAAATGTACCAGTTGGGTTTGATGATGCCATCCACAACTGATGCAGTGCAACGCAACCCAACACAACAACCCAAGATGAAGACGGTAAATTGACTACCTGTTCATTTTCTCCAAGCAATTCATATTTGCTCACTTCATTTTTCCCTGGTTTCTGATGCATGTTTTGCATGAAAGCGGCATTGCCTAAAACTACATGTTAATGAAAATTATGCTTAAACCTTTATCAAGCATACAAGGTAAGTCCCTTGACACTGATTAAAATATATAGGGTTTGAAGTAAAAAAAAGTCTTGTAATAACCTCCAGTAACACTCCAAGGTTTTTTGTTTTTTTCCAACGAGTGCCCTATAAAGGATTAATGAATCTTAAAACAATTTAAAGGATTACTGACAGCGATTCAATCATCAATTAAACTTTGTCATACCTACACATTAATAACATGCTACAGCATATAAAGTCTGCAAAATGTAGCTCTTTTGTAGCAGGTGCACACAGTCAGTTAAGGTTAGAGTCCCTGCTGCTTTGGAACGGTCAGAGCGACTGCTGAAATTGGTCATTAGCATTCAGCATGGAGCACGTCAGGTATGGCAGCCGCCCAAGAGAGTGCCGGTGTCCTCCATCAGACCTCTTGAGTCCCTGCGTGGCTCACATCCACAAAGACAAACTAACCTCCCTATCCTTTTAGCCAAGGCTTCCTGACACACTTCAAGTATTAATGCAGATTAACATACTCTTTCAGACTTTATGATGCCGCAAATCTCCTTTTTCTTCAGATATAACATCAGCCATGCATTTGCATATTAGAGAATCAGTTCACAAACAAAACAAACTAAAATAATTACTCAACCCCTTGTTATGTTAGGCCCAATTTCCTTCTTTTCTCGGTCATGATGAAATCATGTTTTTGAGGAAAACATTTGAGGAATATTCTCTTTCAAAATGCAATTTAAACTCGGCTTCAAATGATCCCAGCTGAGGAATGAGGATCAAATCTGGAGAAACGATCTTCTTCTAAATAATTAAATTTTAAATGACTGATCTGTCAAATTTTAACAGAATAAATAATAATAAATATAAACTATTCTTTTTTTATTTCAACATCAAACTTTTAATAAAAGCAATACTTATTAATTGGTTTGATCAAATAAATTATTTATGACAGAAACATTTTAGAAACATTCATTCATTCATTTTCTTTTCGGCTTAGTCCCTTTATTAATCTGGGGTCGCCACAGCGGACTGAACCGCCAACTTATCCAGCATATGTTTTATGCAGTGGATGCCCTTCCAGCTGCAACCCATCACTGGGAAACACCCATACACGTCCATTCACACACATACACTACAGACAATTTAGCTTACCCAATTCATCTATACCGCATGTCTTTGAACTTGTATAGGGGAAACCGGAGCACCCGAAGGAAACCCACGCAAACACGGGGAGAACATGCAAACTCCACACAGAAATGCCAACTGACGCAGCAGAGGCTTGAACCAGCGACCTTCTTGCTGTAAGGCGAAAGCACTATCCACTGCGCCACCGTGCTGACCATTTTAGAAACAAGTACAGGAAAATTTGAAAGTTCACTCTTTTGTTATGAAAATTGATTGATAGTTTTAATCATGCTTTAAATGATCAAAACTATGCTTTAAAGCAAATTCATTGCTGAATCATGAATAAATAACTTAAAATTAATAATAACTTCTAGTATTATTCGCTTCTAGTTACTGCATACTACAATAACGCTGCTTCATATTGGAGAGGTGTAATATATGCTGTCATATTAAAAGTTTTATAATCATAAACTCTGTTTTATAGTACAAATAATTTTGGTCATCTGCACTTTGTTTGTTTTTTTTTACCTATAAAGGCTAATTAATAGGAAGCAAAAAAAGAGCTCCCTTTACTTCCCTATTGCAAAATAAAATGTATACAGCATAACACAAAAAGCATAACTGAATCTCTCAGTCAATCCAATACTGCTACTACGATTCACAGCAATGTGTATCATATCATACAGTAGTTACCGCAAGTGTGCCATTAAGGGTCATAGCATAACCCACTTAATGCGATATCAAGCAAAGAACTTATCTGAAACGCACCTTGACATTAGTCAGTGGATTACTCACCGCTTGCGTGGCCCTTTACTCAGCTGTTTGTGAACAGGTAATGTCCAGAGCAATCACAAAAATCACCACTCAGCTGCAGCAATACATCTTGTGAAGAGGCAAGTGGATTTCTCAAAACGAATCTAGCTCTATGCCCCCGTAAATTGGCAATATTGTGCCATTAAGGATCGTGGTACACACTCACTGTAAATTCAGGTGAAAACCAACCCTCAACAACAGAGCCAGAACACATATAAACGCAGAGAAGAGTCAGAAATCTAGTGGGAAATTCTGTCTGTTCTTTTCAATAGGCCGGTGAAATGTAGACCAGTAGAAAACAGTAATGTCTAAAATAAGCTGTGTGACACAGTTTGCAAAAAAGACTGCCATTACTTCACTCGGCAGTTCACTACATTTTGACAAAGAATGATATTCAGATCAGCACAGAGCTCTGTTGAGCAACGCCACACAATCCAGAGCATTACTAAGAATTACCCTGAAGTTCAAATCAGACGTCAGAGAAACCAACAAGAACACTTACTGACAAATACACACACACACACACACACACACACACACACACACACACACACACACACACACACACACACACACACACACACACACACACGATTTGACTGCATACTCTGAGGTTTAGAGGGAGGCTCAACTCCTCTTTGTGTGTGTGTGTGCGTGTGTGCGTGTGTGCGCGTGTGGAATGGGGAACAAAATAGACTAATGGTCTGTAACCACCTGATAACTCATGCATGTCCAAACCTCGACCACAATGAAAGCAACTAATTAATAAAAATAAACACACTGGCTGATTATATTTTAATAGTTGTGCTTTTCACACTCTACATTTAAGTTCATTTGAGCCACTCCAAGCCCTGCACATACATGAGCAGTTTTGGTACGGTGCCCTAAATCTTTAACACTCAAGTGAAAAAAAATGAAAAGAAAAAAACGTTTTTCTTTAACCCTTATAATACATTCACAAATCTGTACTTGAGTCAAAACATAATATTTTTCAACTAAAGCTAGTGTTCTGACTGACAACGTATGTGACTGACAACTTCTCATTATAGAGTAAATGTGAAAACATTTCTTAGTGAATGTTTTTATCATGGTACTACAGCTTCTACCCATTTTATTAAGAAAAAAGCTAAAAGTCTTTATAATTTTTTATTATTCATGAAGCACACAAAAAGACACTGTTTTCCTATTGATGGTAATTCTTCATATATAGTTGTAAAAAAAAAAAAAAAACCTCAAAAATCTAGAGTATGAATCTTTTTTTATATATATATATATAAAACCTTATAACAAACCTAATGTTAATCCATGCAGACCTGGGGCCTGTACCATGAAGCAAGATTAGCTGGCTATATGCCAGTAACATTTCAGTTTCGTTTGCACCAATCTTGGGCTTTATAGGTAATATGAAGGCAGCTCGACTTTAATCACTGTTTGGGGCTATGGTATTATGAGTTAATATGGTGTTATTATGGCTGAGCTGAGCTACCTTCATGGTACCTAAAACTAGAACTGCACAATTTATTGTTTCAGCATCAATATAATTGATAATGTGATCATTCACAACAGTCACATTGCAAGATATGCAATGTTGAGTCTGTATTTTAATTATTGCATGTGTTTTTGAGGCCTGTGACTGTATAAGGATTTCAAAAGCATTCATGAATAAGAAATTGTACCTTTTGCAACTTTAATAATGATTAATTTATTGACTTATTTTTGCATTTAAATGACTGTACCTAAAGAATGTCAGACTCGGAAAACGATAAAACACTGTTTATCTTCTTTGTATTTTTTCTTTATTGTATTTATCAATGCTTGTAGATTGATTATTAGGTTTTATACAGATGCTCTGCCTTACGAAATCCTCCCAATCGATCTAAAATTTAAACTCTTTCAAAAAGGATATATTTAAGTCATCTGGTGAAATTGTATTCATATCGCAGAATAACAAAATATCAGAATGTTTGATCATTCCAATATCGTGCAGCCCATTCTAAAACCCAGAATTGGTGCAAACTAGACTCAAACTTAACTGGCTAGCCTGTTCATGGTACAAGCCCCTGGGACCAAAATCAACCAAAGACAAAAAGTGTAACGATTTTATATTAAAATAAGACAATAATTCAAAATATTTTGCAATAATGCAGCATTTGCTATTTGATTAATTTATTGTCTTTGCAGAGTAAAAGTAATAAAAATAATAATCTCAAACTTTTAAATGGTAGTGCATGGTAATCAAACGTTATTACAAACAAAATTATGATATAATAATTACATATTGAATTTATGCCTTATCCAAATTAAATATTAGCTTCGATGACTCAGGATTACTTGGCTCGCACCCACACCAAACTCTCCAATAAACCCAAAGGAGCAATTACATGCAAATGTCAACCTTACCGTAAAAATAATAAAGTTTTCATTAAAATAATGAAACCCTTTCTAGGTGTTTTGTGTAAGTTTATATTTTAAAGTATTGTAAAAATACTCAAAAAAGTCTCTGTTAATGTTTTCAAACAATTATTTTTGATTTACCAAAGTCGCACAAGTGCCAATTTCACATCTGTCACGTCCATAACGAAGAGGTGTAACATCTATAACGAAGCTTTTTCCTCATAATTGCAAAAATGTTAAATAAAATAAAATCAATAATTTTTGTTCTATAGAGAGACAACTTTTATCTTTGATTAGCATTATTTCTATTGGGTTGTGCAGTTTAATTCACAGAATTTCTACAAACTATGTTGTATAACGTAAATTTGCATACTTTTTTGGTCACATCATAACAAATGTTTATTTTCCTCATTTAAAATATAAAAAAGTCTACAGATTGATATTTTTCTGATCCCATAACTCGGTGGTTAGTTATTTTGGAAAATATAAACAGATCGTTTTTACTGCAAATGTTACATCCATAACAATGCAATTGCTCAAAGCCAACGGACTATTCTGGTGCTGTTTTCCCAAATGCAATGTCTTTTCATTCACCGCATAGTCTGCATGAGACACAGCGTCTGCTTTGACCACCGCTACGTTCAAAATCACATTGCATAAACTCTTCTTGGAACTGGAACTCACACCATCTGATACACACCTTGATTACACAGTCACTAGATTACACATTGATTACAAAAGTCACTTCGTTCAACTCTTTTTTTCAGCCAGAGCCGTTTAAAATTAAATCACCAATCATCTGCAGAAACGGAAGAAGAGTGAATTTCCCAACACTGAATCTGGCTCAAAGTCTGACCACCGAAGGTTTAACACTCAACAGTCTGACAGGGAGCTGTTGAGCGGCCAGGATGGTGAAAGAGGCTACAGGTCATCCGTGTAAGCGTAACCACAGCAACATCTGTTTTCAGCGCATCAAAACATTTTTCAGATTTCCACACTCCTACATTCCACACTCACCTCCTGGCCCAGAGGGGGTTGCACTGGTATTGTTAGGTGGCTAAAGGAGCCTGGTGTGGCTGTGGGTGGTGCACAGTTTCAGATCTTTTTCTCCGTCACTCTACACCCAGAGACTATTCATTAGCAAGACTCACCGTGCCCTTCATGTAGAACGCAACACAGACCAGTGTTTTGCATTCCATTCTGACAAATGACGTCGTAAAGATGAGGGTGTGTGAGCGTGGACGTGTAGGTGAGGAACAAAGCAACCAAAGAAGTGGAACAAGTTTTTTAGGATGGAGATATATTTATAAAACCAGATGACTAAAACTAGATATCCAGTGCAAAAAATAAAATATCTTTTAGTTGTTGTTTTTTTCTATTTACCCATTTTGAAAACAGAAAGGGTTCCGAGTATCTTTGCAATCTATTAACTATGATTGCTTTACATTTACGACAAGCAACTTACAACTCCACAGATGTATCCAGTGCAAAATAAATACTTTTATTTTTTCATATTTTGTAAGTATTATGAGGATCTCTGACTCTATAAAGTGTGATTGTTTTACATTTACTACAAGCAATGTGCAACTCAGCTTCTCTGGAAGAGCAGATCAAAGTCCAGTCGCCTGTCAGACCAGATTGAGCCAATCAAAACAGAGCATGAATAAACAGACAAAAATAGACAAAACTATGTGTGAGATAAGAGCACGCAACTGAATAAAACAGCAGTTATGCAACTTCTGATAACTATTTATTGTGTTCTTCTGAGCAAATCTTAAGCTCTGAAAATAAAAGTTTTCTTGCTTTTATCTAATCATATTCATGCTATTGGGAATCTGTATACTCATCAATTAAAAGTGTGATGCACTTAAGAGAATACAAGGACGTCTGTTTACTTTGGAAACCATTGCTTGCCGTTGTCATTGACATCTGACAGTAATAACCCAAAACTAAAACAAACAATAAGTAAATAATAAAAACACATTTTGGTGAATTTGCATCTCATATTCATTCATTCAGCAAACATAATTGTTCATAATTGTTCTAATGCAAGCTTACCACTAGAGTAACTATCAGTTATTAACATCTACCCCTACTTCACACCTAATCCTAACCATCACAGTTATTAACGTCTACCCCTGCTCCACACCGAAACCTAACCATCACAGTTATTAACGTCTACCCCTGCTCCACACCGAAACCTAACCATCACAGTTATTAACGTCTACCCCTGCTCCACTCCGAAACCTAACCATCACAGTTATTAACGTCTACCCCTGCTCCACACCGAAACCTAACCATCACAGTTATTAACGTCTACCCCTGCTCCACACCGAAACCTAACAATCACAGTTATTAACGTCTACCCCTACTCCACACCTAATCCTAACCATCACAGTTATTAATGTCTACCCCTGCTCCACACCAAAACCTAACCATCACAGTTATTAACGTCTACCCCTACTCCACACCTAATCCTAACCATCAAAGTTATTAACGTCTACCCCTGCTCCACACCGAAACCTAACAATCACAGTTATTAACATCTACCCCTACTCCACACCTAATCCTAACCATCACAGTTATTAATGTCTACCCCTACTCCACACCTAATCCTAACCATCACAGTTATTAACGTCTACCCCTGCTCCACACCGCAACCTAACCATCACAGTTATTAACATCTACCCTTACTCCACACCTAAACCTAACCATCACAGTTATTAATGTCTACACCTACTCCATTGCGCACATACAGCCGTAAGTTGTGGAAACTTTCATACTTGACATGCTCGCCATTGTACTGTTATGAAGAAGTCAGCATGTGGAGTTGCTAAATTAATGAATTTAATAATATATCAAATGAATAGTTTGTGGATAAATTTGGAGGAAAGGCATGAAATATTTGCTGAAATGTATTATTTCCACCATCTTGCCAACAAAATCTCGTTGTGACATCTTGCATGGTTCAATAGGATAACTTAGTTCATGGTTCAATAGACAGATACGATTGCACTTACGGCCCAGGACATACCAACACTCCAAACATATGACTTTCCATAGCTGCAGATTACAGTATCTGTACTGTCATTCCACAAACGGAGATCAGAATTAGCGCCTGATACATACAAATCATAAAAAATATAAATTTAAATACCATAGCATTTAAATACCATTTTTATAGTACTTCTCAATCACCAGAGAGGCATTTGCTTGTGCAAATATACCTGATAATCCATATCGCTAACAAATATTTAAGAAATACGAATTAATGACAGTCGGCTTATTTGTGTTCCCTCTTGACTTGCATCGTTTGTTTAGTTTTGTCACTTCATAGCTAAACAACCAATCAGAGCACTCTCTTTCACAACAGCCGACGTAATTCTACATTCTGAATCCGGCAAACTCCCTTCGAGCCTGACGAGAGACGACATGTGGAACACACCAAACAAACTAACACGAGAGACATTTACCAACAGTTGACCATCGACTGAAGGTGATTCTGGTTCCAACAATCAGTCAGATGATTATATAAATAAGTGCTATACTCTTTCCTCTCAAAGAAAAATGACAGAAATCAGCAGCTATAAAGTATCTGATCATAGCGATGTGGACATTGAACAAGATCTGCAAAAATCACACCTTCATGTTGATGTCAGATAGGGTAATCAAATTTAAACTGCAATGATAGTTTGCTAATAAAGCAGGGGTGTCCAAACTCGGTCCTGGAGGGTCGGTGTCCTGCATATTTTAGTTCCAACCCCAGTTAAACACACCTGAACCAGCTAATCAAGCTCTTTCTAGGTATACTAAAACGTAAAACCAGGCAAGTGTGTTGAAGGAAGTTGGAGCTAAACTATGCAGGACACTGGCCCTCCAGGACCGAGTTTGGACAGCCCTGTTACAAAGTAATTATTAGACTATGTGGAGCTGGTGATGTGAGACTTTAGTTTGATTTGATCCCTATTAAATATCGTATAAATTTTTACATTTTATTGACTACCTACAAAGCCCTGAACGGCTTAGCTCCCCAGTATTTGAGGGAGCTCCTGTTGTATTATAGCCCCTCTTGTCCACTACGCTCAATAAATTCTGGACAACTGATTATTCCCAGAATATCAAAATCAACTGTAGGCGGTAGATCTTTCTCATATCTGGCACCTAAACTCTGGAACAGCCTTCCTAGCACAGTTCAGGACGCAGACACACTCAGTCAGTTTAAAACTAGATTAAAGACACATCTCTTTGCATTAGCATACACCCAAAACACAAATGCTTTTGAAATCCAAATCCTCTAAAGGATTGTTAGTATGCATTATTTAGGGCAAACGGAGCCAGGAACACTTACCAAAAGACATTAGAATTTGAATGGCATCTGCGCTTATGTCAGTCTGTTTTTATTATTCCCAAGGTTTCCATAATCCTGGACCAGGCTGTATCCTGAGCAGCTGCTGTGGTGGTCATGGAGGAGTGGAGAGCATGAGACTGATTCATGCAAAACCCCAGTTACAGACGAGTCTTTGCATTGATCCTGAAGGGCCAGCCTGTACACCAGCTGGTAACCTATCCCACCTACAGCTTCTCCACGATGGATGTCCAGCTTTCTCCAGCCCCCGGCCCCTAGACTGCAGCTCTGCACAAGAGGTTTGGCCATAGGAGAAATGGTCATGCACAACTGAGCCTGGTTTCTCTCTAGTTTTTTTCCCCTTCACTTTCGTCAATTGGTGAAGTTTGTTTCTCGCCACTGTCGCCACTGGCTTGCATGGTTCGGGACTTGTAGAGCTGCGCATCGATGAATTTGCTCTTCATTGTTTGGACTTTCAGCAGTGAAAATTAAACCACACTGAACTAAACTAAGTTAAACTTAAACTCTGAAAACTGGACTGACACAGTTTCAATTTACTATAATCCCTATGTTAAGCTACTTTGACACAATCTACATTGTAAAAGCGCTATAGAAATAAAGATGAATTGAATTGAACCCTTTACTTAGTATGACATATTAGTGTACACTCAAAAAAATAAATCGTTCATGTAACAATTTAATTATGACACATTTTCACTTATTTGAATTGCCTTGCAAACGAAACCCAAGAGCCAAATTCATTTATAACCAATGATGTCAAATTCCCCTCATTAATTAAATCTGTCAGAGGTGTTGCTAGACATAAAGCTTTGTACAATGTCCAAAATATTACAATAATTGTGTTGTTTCAGCTCATTTGAAATAAGAAGTTTGAACAATCAGCAAAATACTTTTGAGTGTGCAGAACGGCTCTTTCTGGATTAATCCTGCACATTATATGCATTTGTTTTATGTGTCATGAAAGACATGTAAAAGTCACATACTAATAATTTTCCCAGCAAACACCAAGTTTTTTTCTCATAAAAATCCCCTCATATGACAAATCCCCTACTATGTTTTCTTAATGTCCACACTTTAGGGTCACATTATATAAAACGTAGTCTAGTAGTCATGGTTAAGTCACAGAGCACAGTCTAACAGTGAAGGTTAAAAATAAAGTCCAGTTGATTTTGCACAACAAATCAGTCCTGAGCACATCACCCTTTCATATTTTTCAAAATCTACACAGATGCATCTGTGTATCCTGGAACCATTGCTTTGCCAATGCTAAAATCAGATTCTTAAGGAACACTTTTTTTTTCTTCTTCGACAACAGATGGTGGTCCTCACCAGATCCATAAGCAGTAAAAAGGGCGTCATTTCCTGGAAATAACTAATGCCGTCAACTCACTAATAAACGTGACTAAGGAGGATTGTGCTTATATCCTTGAGCATGGTCATATGTGCTATCAGCCGACCCCTCTCACATCCTAAACGGCAAAACACAGCTTTTTAAGCTTCTTTAATGGTTGGTCTAAAACACGCATTAAAGCGATAATCTTCATAATGCACATATAAAACATAAAAAGTTATACTTGAGATTCTCAGAAGCACTATAAATAAAGCGTAGCCAAAAGAATGATTGTTGCCATTCAACTAACCCATTTAATGTTACATAATTGAACCTGTTCAAGCAACACTAACCTACAATGATGAGCTGCTCAACATCTGAACTCATAACACAACAATGCTATAGCATCACCTTCCATTCACACAAATCACGACAAACGAGTCAATCATCTGTCACAAAATGTCAGTGTTGGTGCATGAGTGATATACAAATCTATTCAAGGGACTGCTGAAGTCGTGACTTAAAATGATGAGTTAATCAGAAGAGGGGGGGGGGGGGGGGCTGAGAAATTATTTGATTACTTGGAGTCCTCAGTCAGCCCACTTGACAAGAAAGGTGAAAACGCTGAAGAGCGGACAGCCTTAATTTGACCTTTGTGAAATGCAATTATTGTCACATAACCAAATCTTTAACTACTGGAAATGCCTTTGTTGGAACAAGAAAACATTTTGGATAGATATGTACAATGATATACGATATAAAACAACCTGAATGACTGACTAACAGACAGACAGACAGATAAATAGATAGATAGTAATGGTTTTGAATTAAACTCTTGCACCAAAGTACAGAATGTTCCCTCTCGTGAGAAAAGATTTCAGCTTGCTTTTGTTTAGTCTCAAAATGAATTAATCTTTTATCTATAATCATCCTCAAGATTATATAACGTATGTCAAAACCGAAACACACATACCACGCACAATAGGCGTTAATCATGAGATAAAATACTTCATACATGCGCTTCAGAGGCAGCCAATTCATTTTCTGATGTCTGTAAAACGGCATAATAACCTTGCGGTATCGCTGTAAAAATGACAGTGGTGTGTTCGCCCGACATTCAGATTCTTTTATACACCGTTGCGCAATGAAAGAAGACCACGATGCGTATGATATAATCTCCTCTCCTCCAGCTCAGAACATTTTTGGGGCTATACTGTACAACCTTCAACTGACTGTACTAACCATCAAAATATCAAACTCATCCCGTCAGGCAATTCCCACGGGCAAAGAAATGGCGATAGTTTGCACTCGGACTAAATCAGACAAACTCCTGATGTTTGTTTAAGCTCGTCCATGGGTGCGAAAGTGCCAATGTACAAAAGGTGTAAAGTTGTTTCAACGCACTACAATAACCATCGTCTGTCAACACGACGTGTTTCCCAGCGGGTAGGACCGTCGGCTCTCGCTGGGTGTCAAATCCAGGAGGGAAAAGACAGAACATAAACCATCACTATCAGACGATGTAAATGTTTCTTTCTACTTTACCTGATACTTGTTGTTGTTCCGCGCGGCGTCACGGTCTGTCTTATTTCAGCGGCCGTCTTCCTCTGTATCACTTTTGCAAATTTATTTTCCTCCTCTGTTCATGAAAAGTACATTTTTTCCTGTCTCAACTCTCTTTCCTCCATATTTGCAGCTTCTCCACCAACAACAACATTAATGACGTGCTCTCGACGGTCACGTGACCACGACTGTGCGTTCTAAAAATAGCGCGCGACAAGACAGATTACAACCCGCAGAGCGGGTCTCGCGGGTGTCAAAGATGCCGAGGTGAAGACCGCTGTTAATTATGACGACGTGCTCCGAGTGCCTGGGGCAGCTACATAGCATGACCTCAGTTTACCGGCTGTTTTCTATTTTTTTACGTTTATTTTTGAACAGGAACTAAACTGTTTTTGGGAAGGATGGCGCCCCCTCTTGGTAGGTCGTGGAATAGGCTAGTGCGATGCGTGGGGAGAATGGGGTGGGCGAGAAGAGGATGTGCGTGCGTATGTGTGTGTGTGAGAGAGAGACATAAGGACACAAATGTGTATAATGACATGGGTATTACACAAGGAGATGGTAAATTATGAGGACATAAATCATACAGAATAAGTTTTTTTCAGAAAGTAAAGCTTCACAGGGCCTCACAGTGGCGCAGTGGGTAGCACGTTCGCCTCACAGCAAGAAGGTCGCTGGTTCGAGCCTCAGCTGGGTCAGTTGGCGTTTCTGTGTGGAGTTTGCATGTTCTCCCTGTGTTGGCGTGGGTTTCCTCCGGGTGCTCCGGTTTCCCCCACAATTCCAAAGACATGCGCTACAAGTGAATTGGGTAAGCTAAATTGTCCGTAGTGTATGTGTGTGAATGGGTGTGTATGGATGTTTCCCAGAGATGGGTTGCAGCTGGAAGGGCATCCGCTGCGTAAAACATATGCTGGATAAGTTGGCGGTTCATTCCGCTGTGGCGACCCCAGATTAAAAAAGGGACTAAGCCGAAATGAAAATGAATGAATAAAGCTTCACAATTTCATGTGAGGGTTGGGTTTAGGAACATGGTATGGGGTAAGTCAATAGAAAACAGTTTGTACAGTATAAATACAATGGAAACCTATGGAATGTCCCCACAATTCACAAAAACAAACCTGTGTGCGTGCCACGGTTTCACTTACAACATTTCCTTAAAGGCACTGTATGCAATTTTACCCATTTTGACTAACTTATGCCATCCTTAGTTACTTAAATTGTGGTTCTCTCTGTCTTCTTTGTGGCTAATTATGTATTTCACAGTTCTTCTGCAGACAAAATATATTTTGCTCTCAAAGTGCTGATGATCTGCTTTTTATAAAATCACCAAGGACCACGATTTCAGCTAAAACATATCCAATGTTACCAAACAAAAAAGAAGGTCACCTATACATCTTTGTAAATTAACACGATATTTTCATAGAGGAATACATGTGACCACAGACCACAAAACCCAAGTCTTAAGTTACATGGGGATATTTAGGAATGCCAATCCAAATGATTGCATTTTATTTTATGCCAAAAGTCATAAGAGTATTAAGTAAAGATCATGTTCCATGAAGGTATTTAATACATTTTAATAGCAAATATATACAAATAAACAAAAATTGCTAACGTAGGTTGGACAACCTCATATGCATTTTGTTTTTCAATTTTATTTACAGTAAATTTGTTTATTGAACCCCAGATTTTAGTTGTATTTTGGCCAAATTTAAAATAAAAAAATGACCCTTATGACCATGAAATGTAAATATAAAAATAATCAAAAAGCTCTGCATTTAATTCATTCAGTTAAATAGCCTACATTTAACTTATTACATATATTGAGATTTATTGTTTTAAAATATTTGAATAATGAATAAATTAATAAATGTAAAGTATTTTTAGCTTACTCACCTATTTTCACCTGTCAATAGAAAAATTAAATCTTTAAATGTTAAATACATTTTGAACCATATTCATTAAAAGTGGTTGATGTCTGTCACAAAGAGAGGAATGATATTAGAAGAATATTTCAGTGATTCAGATGTACAGCATTAATAAAAAGCTTACAGCCACATAAAATAGCCCACAATGAGACTTATTAACAAGCTTTGCAAACAGGGGAGATTCCTTTTAAAGCAAATAACCGTCTTGTCTGTACTTCTGTATCAAGAGGACGTGGAATCTTCGCGTAGGTTTTGTATCCTGCTAGAGTTTGACATCTTGACCCCACACCCACCTGTATTGTGCTTATATTCTATTCATTCAAATGCTGCGATGCTCTCAAATGAGTTTTTGCATTGGTAATGCTTTTGACATTTCAAATTGCCATTTCAGGAGGTGGAACGACGGCTTTTAATTCGTGGGCGGTTGATTTTAACAGTTCATTTCAAGTGAGTCGCGGTATTCTGTTCTCCAGTGCACAATTACCCTACATATCACTTAGATCACGTCTTATCGCGGTGGTCTCACAAATGCCGTCTCTTTTTCTCTCCTACTCACACAGGCACACACACACACAATCCAGGGTGGTTGTTTACTCTGCTCTGCACACTCACTAGGTTGCCATGGATGCATCTGGCTGCCTGCTTGCGTATTTCATTCTAGTCCACAGGTCACTACAAATCCATGCCTTAAACATAAACACACACGCTTGTGCACATCTGCATATAGTCTACACTGTAAGCCCGTACAGGTTGATTGAACTTAAAAAATTTATGGAAACTCGTTGCCCTAAAAAAGCTAATTTCATCTTGTTGAAAAAACGATATTTTTTAAGTTTATTAAACTTACGATTTCAAATGCATTTAATTAAATATTTAGTTGACTGAAATAAAGGTTTTTAGTACAACACTATTGAAATCTTAGGTACAATAAACCTAAAAAGTGTTGTTTTTTCAACAAAACAAAATTAGCTTTTTTAGGGCAACAAGTTTCCATAAATTTTTTAAGTTCAATCAACCTGTATAGGCCTAAAATCTTGACCTGAATGTTGTGACAGAAATGAATTTAATCTTAGCTAGTCACTAATGATTTAATGAAAATACACCTACATTACAAACAAGAACAAAGAATAAACATTTACTTTACACTTTATTTGAAATCACTTTTAAACAGTTTTTTAAAAAACATATCCAAATTATTACACAGAATCATAATGAAATATTGACACTTGCCAAACACTAAGGCATAGTTTAATTTTTTTTAATCTCACAGCAAGCCTGAAAGAACATGCCTTTTTTGTACCTGTTTACATGGCAAGTTGATTTTTAACAGCCAGAATCTTACCCTTCAGCTTCTTCTTACCCAAACCCAGCAGAATTGGTTGAATGAAAAGAAGGGTATTGCCCATGCACTTTGGGTAGTCTAGGTGCAGTGCATAGGTTGAACCAAAACGACACATGGCCTGGGCTGTGTTGTCTATATTGTCCATTACAGCATTTCCCTCCAAGATGATTCCCATTGAGGATGGGTGGAGGCAGAAGGACAGGGTTTGCAGAGCCACATCTTAATTTTCTTGTTTAAGGATTCCAATGGGCACATGTTGGTATGAGTCTCCATCATCAGAAGCCTGACAACAATAAATAGATAACAAAAATAAATCTTAGAAGTGTTCATTTGATTTTAATATATATTAATTGTTTTGAATGTTTTTTTTGTTGTTGTATGCAAGCATAATTTTTTAAATTGTATACCCAAACATATCCAGTATTCAATAATATATAAAATATAAAAATACTACAACATTAAAAAATATTTTGTATACAAGTCATTGTATACAGCATGAAAAGATTTGATACAATTAAATTACTAAAGATTTGATGTTATTCTACTTAGCATTTTAAAGTTTCAAAGGTGTCATAAATTCAAAATTCTTGTTGATCTTTATTCCATTTATTAATAAAATACAATACTTTTTGGGTGATTTATTTATTGTTATTGCTAACATAGATGCACATTAAGAAATATAATACAAAAAAACTTATATTCATATAGAAAAATGATACTTACAAAATACGCTTTGAAGAACTCAGTTGTGTATCACCAAGAACTACTGGAAGCCCTCGAATGACAACACATGGCATGTCAGTGAGGTCAGAGGCTTGAGGTGTTGCAGTTGCAGAGAACCATTGTATCATTTGTCAACATGAGAGAAAGACAATTTTCATGTATCATTATTTGATGTCTTTGACATCAATTTATGTCAATGGCATATACAAACAATGGCATATACAAACCTTGGCATCTTGCAGAAGATTGCTTAAAATCTGTCCAGTGAGACCTCTCTTTGACCTAAACATCTGAATCAGCTGTGGACAGTGATGATCAAGAATCCCATAGAATTCTTGCTTAAGATTCTTCCCAACTATCCGGTTAAATTCTTGATACACCTGTAGTAGTAAAACAAAAAAAGTTCATTAACATCAGAGAAATGTCAAAACTAAACAACTGTCAAATTAACATGCTATCAATACTGTACTCATTTCATTACAAATACATTCCTGATATATGCATGGAAATGGCTAGCTTCTTGCTTAGCTCTCATATTTAATTCTGCAATATTTTAATAAGTTCCCTCTTTTATCACAAGCAAATGTGCAATACTTACATTTCCAGCTCATCCTGGTTGGCCTTGTTTTGATCTTTCTGGAATCTGCAGTTACAAAAATACACATTAGATTACTAGCTGACAAAACACATTTACATATTTTGATCTGTTATCTCCAAATTTCCCATAAACAGCTATTGTTAACCAAAATAATTAGAGTGCTACAGCTATATATTTATCAAGCTTTTCGTTTGAATTAACTGAAAATGCACTTGCTAACACCATGCTGATGAGCACGAGGTTGCATGTCTTTGAAAACTGCTAACTAACATGGATTTGTATTCTTACATGCGAAGAAAGAGTGAAATCTCAATGTATTCTAGTCTGTTAAATACGTCACTCACAAAGAAACAAAAAAAAAAGCTCGGGTTAATGTTATGCTCAACATTTCTGACGATACATAACCACCTCCGAAAAATATAATCATTTAACACAACAAATAAAGCTTTGTTAATGAGGATGATCCATCAAATACAACTTCCAAATTAAACTTTAGACGTGACGACCTCATAAAGCATTTTTTCACGTATATTGTAACTGTAAATGCGGTGGCCGCGATCGCTTATAACGTAGCGAAAATGAACACGCTAACACAGCCAAAACATACATTAACTTTTTTACATACTACATTTTCGATGTCACGATCCCATTACGCACGTCTTTGCACGTCTTAGAACTGTGTATAAATGTGGCAATGGCGGTTGCGATTGAACGGAACAATAACATGTCAAAAATTAGCATGATCCTAACGTTAGACACAGCTTAATCTTACATGTAGTTTTCTTGCTAGCTGTTACATACTTTGTTTAATAAATGTAAACAATGCATGGGACGTTTGAGACAAAAGTATGAAATCGTACTCACGGTGATCAGCAGACATTAGAAAATGCGCGCTCGGGCGGTATCCACCAGTGACGTGAGTCCAAAGACAAAGAGCCAATCACGTTTTCCCTTGCACATCGTTCCTTTGACAGCAGACTAGAATAAGCTCTTTTAAGTACATTCAATTGAAACATTCCAATAGAATAAAAAATAACATGCAAATCGTACAACAAACTAAACAAATGGAGTAATTGAGCAAAAAAAAAGTTTTTTATGTTTATTGAATCTAAGTATTTTGAATTAATACAACTTTAGGGATAACAGTGTACA
>CAIGQW010055694.1:9232959-9257630 GCA_903798125.1 Danio choprae | reverse complement strand
TATATATATATATATATCGTATGGACAAAATAAAAAGTCTATAATTTCATGTTATGCTCTATCATTATTGTATCATTCATCATTATTTGAGTGCAACATTACCTCCCATTACAGGGATGCAGACATACACTCAAAATTTTTATTTATTTTGCAGCTACTTGATCTGAAACAACACAATTCTTGAGATTTCTTCGGGACAACTTAATTTGTTTTATGCTCAATCCACTTAAATTTGTTTACGTAAGTGAACTGAATCGATTTGTGTTGGGATAACATGAATGAATCGAGTGTACCACTGCATTTTTCAGCATTGTGCAAAAGTTGCAATATTTACATTCAATTGTACAATACAAACATGTACAATGTTTACATTCATTTAGCAATATTTTTGTTTTTTATGTTGGACCTGTAATCATGCTTTGAAAAGTGTTATATTTTATTCATATTTATTGAATATTTCAACGTTTTTAATCAAACATTAGCTTTGAAGTAAAGTGACTTCAAATGTAAAAAAAAAAAAAAAAAGAAATAGTCCTTTACATGTGGTTAATATATAAAAATTACCAATTGGTACACTCCAAAACATTTGCTGTTTGTTCAACTTTATTATCCCGTTTAGGGAAACTAAGATTGCAGCATGTGCACAAGCCAAGTTCTGGGTACACGTTACCAATTTTTACCATATCACAATCAAACAATTTTCAGATGCATTTCCCTCCGTGCTGGACTTATTTATTAACCTAAACAACACAACTCTTGTGTTTTTCTCTTTGGGACAAATTAATTGTTTTATGTTCAATCCACCTAAATTTGAAAAAACTAATAAGTTAACTCCTTAATTAACAAATGTGTGGAACCCTGCATTTTTTTCAGTGTATATTGTGACGTGATATATCGTTATCATTAGGTGACTTATACTGTGATGTGAGATTTTTGTCATATCGCCCAGACTAGCAGTGCATCAGAGCAGGAATTCCAAGCAAAAGGGAGAAACAGATCTGGTTCCCTCTGTGTCTTTCTTCCCAGTGAGAGGCAGATAGTTTGCTCTTTTACGTCAAAGGCTCATTCATGTGAAGGTGGTGCGGAGCGATCGATGTGCACATGTTGACAGATAAGAAAAGCAGCTAAAAATAAACCATCCACAGCGAAAAAAAAACAAAAAACACTCCACCACCTCACAGCCGCAGGGACAAAACACATGAATTTTTGTTCTCTTCCTGGTACAACAGAGAGAAAACAGGATAAGAGTAGGATGAACGCAGAACAAAGATTGAGGAAATGTCACCGAAACCAGCCCTCTCTGTTTAGCTTTAACACGTACAACACGCTGCAGGAGTGTAAAAGCAGCATGCTTAAAAAGTTGCAGGTATTTATTTATTGCGCACGTTAAAAAAGCATATCTGCTCCTACAATTGTGGAGTTGAATAGGGAAAAATTGAATAGGAGTTGTTTGAGCTTGGCAGATGCTTCGAAATCTTCCTGTGGGATTTGTTGATCCTGAGCCTGGTAATGACATTAAAGGCACAGTTCACCCAAAAGTGAAGATTACCTCATCATTTATTTTTTTAATCTTGTTGGTTTTAAACCCTGATGAGTTTCTTTCTTCTGTTGAACACAAAAGAAGATATTTTGAAGAATGCTGGTTGATGGCACCCATCAACTTCCAGGAATAAAATGTAGCCTCCTATGGAAGTCAATGGGTCCCAGCGAGCAGCATTTTTCAAAGTATCTTCTTTTGTGTTTAACAGAAGAAGAAAAAACTCAAATGATGGCAGCATTTTCATTTTTGGATGAACTATCCCTGTCATGAGCAGACCACAATGTTACATTAATATTATTGCTATAAATCAGAATGCAACAATAGCTTTACGCAGTGGAAATGCATGGTTAACTCAAAAATGACATTTATCATTTACAGTGTGATCACACTTGCAGTTATAGTGCACATTATAGTGTTTCTTTTGGTCCAAGAATAATACATTTAGTCCCAGTTTACTTAGCATTCACATTGGCCAAACTTAAAGATACAAAATATGTGTAGATTTTTGTAATGTATGATGTGCTTAAGACTCTCAAGTGCATAGAGAGGATGGTGTATTTGTCAGCTGAGGACTCTTGAAAAGTTAGAATAGTGCCAGGAATTCCTCCATTGCACACAAATGAAGATCAGATACAAAAGCATTTACAATGCTTATTTACTGAACTGCAATGAGAACAATGCACAAAAATGTTTTTCTTACTTAAAGTTTTTGACTTTTTTCTTGTCTAAATATCTATAAATACTTAAATCAAATAGTATTTTCTAGACAAACAAAAAAACAATGTCTTGTTTTCAGTTTTTTTCTTTAAAATAAGCTAAATAATCTGCCAGTGGTTTACGCAAAATAAGCTTGTTTTTTCATTTAGAAAAAATAAAAATATTTTACTTATCCCATTGGCAGATTAGTTTGCTTGTTTTAAGGACAAAACCACTTAATTTTTACATATTATTTACAAAAACAGTATTTTTAAAATTTTTTTTTGCTTGTCTAGAAAATGCTTCCTGATTTAGGAGATTTTAGATATTTGGACTAAAAAGAAGAAAAACACCAAGTAATAAAAGCATTTTCTGCTGTACAAAATATAGCTCTCATGACAAAAAATACCTGGCATCCTTGTGTCAAATCTTGAGACCATGTCCTGTTTTTGGTTCATATATCAAGATGACTTTTTTCTGTATTGCACTCAGACTTCAATTGCATTGCACCATACCAAGATTTATCAGAATAAGATCTTTTTTGCCGGGGTCAAACCTGCCAAGTGTGTACACACCTTAGGTCATGTCCACACTAATTTATTTTTGTCTCCATTTTGCCCTTCCGTCCACACTGAGACGCGTTTTTAGGAAACGGAAACGTATCTTTTTGAAAACGCTCTCCAAAGTGGATACATATGAAAACGCCGTTTTCGTGTCGTAGTGTGGACTGTGAAAACGGAGGCTTTTGAAAACAATGACGCATTTTTAGTCATATGACACAGTCATGTTACTAATTCAGCAAAAATGGTGGACCACATCGTGCAGCATGTTTTGGATGCTCTAAGTTTTGACATCATTGTTAAAAATTTCTGTAAGTTTGTACATGCTCCAGCTTGGTTTTTATCAAAGGACACGGAATGCGTACTCAGAGCTGTTGTTCAGCGGCAGCTCAGCAACTCCACCTCATTGTCAGTGCATTTAAAAAACTCTTTTTTTTTTTTTTTTTTTTTGAGGAAAAGTGCTTTTCCTCAACATTTTGCCGCAACGTTTCAAAGAGGCGAAAATAAAATAAACGTCATGTGGAAATTACGCGTGTCGAAGCGTCTTACGTTTCACGCATGCGCAGTACAGGGTGAAATCGTTTTAGTGGTTTCAGTGTGGATGACAAAGTTTTGGAAAACGAATGAAAACGACAGTGTGGACATGAAGCGTTTTAGATTTTTCTAATTTATCCAGATTAGTGTAGACATGGCCTCATAGTATGACATTCTTTCATCTGTTGAACACAAAAGAAAATATTGTAAACAATACTGGTGACCTTTGATAGGAGTTGTATAGACACAAAACACTGTGACATTTATGAAAATATTTTTGTCATGTAAGGGCCTCACAGTGGCGCAGTGGGTAGCACGTTCGCCTCACAGCAAGAAGGTCGCTGGTCGCTGGTTCGAGCCTCGCCAGTTGGCGTTTCTGTGTGGAGTTTGCATGTTCTCCCTGTGTTGGCGTGGGTTTCCTCCGGGTGCTCCGGTTTCCCCCACAAGTCCAAAGACATGCGGTACAGGTGAATTGGGTAAGCTAAATTGTCCGTAGTGTATGTGTGTGATCGTAGTGTATGTGTGTGATCGAGAGTGTATGGATGTTTCCCAGAGATGGGTTGCAGCTGGAAGGGCATCCGCTGTGTAAAACATATGCTGGATAAGTTGGCGGTTCATTCCGCTGTGGCGACCCCAGATTAATAAAGGGACTAAGCCGAAATGAAAATGAATGAATGAATTTTTGTCATGTGTGGGGCAGATGACACGAGTGTTGATGAGCAAAACCTCTGCGCCATACTGTTCTCTAGTCTCACAAAAGCTGTCCAGGCGGATATAGTGACAGCAGTTAAGGACAAGAGAGAACCGGGCCTAAGACACTTTATGTTGCGGTCATGATTGTACAGTAGTCATCCTTTAGGGAGCTTTTGCTTATTTCTTTTCAAGGGGCATTTGTGCCCTAAAAGTCCTGGTATACTTAAAACAAAGTTATTTTTTATTTTTTATTTGAGGACATAAAGACGTATAAATAAATAGACATAAACTACAAACTAAAAAAACATTTTGCACTGATAAAATATGCTTCACACAGTTGGGTAAGTTTGACAAACCACCTGTAGAAACCCTCTCTTTCTTTCTCTCTCAACCCCCCTCCTTACTCTAGCAATAAAGTCTCTTCTTGCTGAATCACTGAATGCCTTCTCAACTGTAAGTCACTTTGGACAAAAGCGTCTGCTAAATGTAAATGTAAAAGGCTAAAAAAAACATTATACTGTTTTCAAACCTTCCGATACCCCACGCTTCAATAGGCTGTAAATATAAATATGTAAATGTGTCATGCTGCTTGAGTGCACCCAATAAACGTAACAACAATGGCAGTTCTGAGAGAAGAACTTATAAGTTCAAGTCAAAGAGCCTTCTCCAGCCTGTTGCACAAGAGCCGTCACACTTTTACATTGTTTTCTATTTGCAGTGGACAGACGCCAAAGGAAACAATGGCATGGCACGGTGGTGCTTCTCATCTGATGTGTTATCCCCTTTGACTCAACCCTCAAATTTATTCATGTTGCTAATTTTGTTGTTTTGTTTTGAATGTTGTTTTCCCGAATAACTATTGCTGATATGATGATAAGCGAATCAATTGCACAACAAAGAAGCCGGAGTTCCAGAACATGCCCACTGATTGGGTAATCATCACGGATCAATGGTAGCTCAAAAATCATGCCAAAATGATTTTCCCTAAAAGTTTGGTTTGGTGAGCAGTCTTGAACTGCAAAAATGTACTTAATTACTCAAAGTATAGCGGGACCTTAATAGTTAGAGAGATGTATGTGTGATCCAACCCCCAACTGCTCCCAGGACGCACCATACTAGACACCATACTTGCCCATATGTCATGACTCATGACTTTACTTTCCTTGTCCTTTTGCTGTATTGTTTGTTTATTGTAATAATTAAAGTTTACACTCATGCCTCCTCTTCTCAACTATGAATTTGTTTCACTGGTGCCTAAACAAAGGAAAAGGAAAGGCAAGCTGTCGGAGAACTCTCGCTGAGTCATTTGCCATGGACTCCCAAGGCTGGAAGAGCTTGCACGGGAGACATGTTGCTGTCTGCTGCATGATGGAAAGGTGGCTATCATTCGTGAGGGGACAAATAAGTCTCCAAAGTTCACCAGAAGCCTTTTTTTTGTTGTCCGCCTGGATGGTGAGGAGCAGGTAGTCCTAGGTAACAGTAGGCTATAAGCCACAGGAACCATCACCGGCCATCAGGAGATAGGGAGTATAAGCAAAGACTATAGAATACACAAGACATGTCACTCGTATAGTTTTGAATGGGGAAAAGCATAACGGTCAATCTGGCGAATGATGCCCCGTCTTCTAGTACAGGAGCCAATCAGCGATTGCTATAAACTGACGATTCCCCGGGGGAGGGGGTTGGAGTTTCTGCAGATTTTGTGTGGTTCGAATGTTTAGAAATTAAACTAGAGACAGTTGTTGTTTAATTGTATTGCTGATTTCTAATATGAAATTGAATCATAAGCTTGGCAAGCAGTTTTGGAGAATTTTATATTTTCCCATTCAAACAAAATGCCCAAGCATACTGCCCGAGAGGCATTTCAAAGATAGCCGCAGAATGTAATGACTTGCCTTAAAGGGACTTAAGTATAAGTAAGTAGTAAGTACAATGCGGTATGGTTAGTATAAGGTTAGGTATGGAGTATAAGGTTATGGGGCATCCAGTACCACCGCCAGGCACCACAAGTGAGAGTCTCCCAGCAGGTTAAGAACCAAGCAGCAGCGTGTTCTGGGAACCAGACCAAGAATTTTTTGTCTGTCTCCATTCTCTTGCCTCATTTTCCTTTATCCTATAGGTGCCATGTCTGCCGTGAGCCATGGAAGTGGAGCAAGGCTAGTAAAGTGAGTGCTACAATAGTCTTGAGCCCCAAGGAGGACCTCCGGAAGGATAGGAACAGGAATGATAACAATGAGAGAGGACTAGATCTGGATAGGCGACTGTCTGTAATGGGCTGCTACTTACTCTCAGATTTTATGATTTAGGTTTGCATTCATCGTTGTCAGTTCCCACCTCTATCTTCCCTAAACGTTGAGCTGTTTACAATCCTCTTTTAAGTCATATAGATAATTAAAAATCATACTTGTTAAAATTCAGGTAAACAGTAATAAAAGTTTGAATGGCAGCAATGGACACTGTTGGAAATATATATTTAATATGAGAATATATAACAACAAATTTATCTATAAGTCATATTATGATGATATTCATTTTAAATTGTGTTATGTTGCATCCTTAGTTTAAATTTAGCTTAAATGAGTGAGCTGCCTTGTTCCTTTGCAACAAGACAAAAAGTCACTCTCTTTAAACACCCTCTCTGTTTCTTTATGGCAGAATGAGCTGCCAACCTCCACCAGAACTGCTGAACTGCCATCACATCTTTCAAGAGGCAGCTGAAGATATGGCTCTTCCATAAGCAATGCATTTCCAGCAACACAAAACACAAGCGTTTTTTTCCCCCTCTGCATTGTTCCTCCTTTGTAGTGCATATAGCTGTAATGTATACATATACATAGCAAAATCTTCAATCAGTTCAGTATTTGAATACTGACTGCCAGTTGATTATTGATTAGCAGAAATGCTCATCCTTTCCCCCTCTCAAAATTACCATGAAAGAAAAAAACCCCACCATCATCGCTGATACTAATAGTGAAAAGAAACCTGAATATCGAAATTTG
Source organism: Danio choprae (assembly GCA_903798125.1). Lineage (NCBI taxonomy): Eukaryota > Metazoa > Chordata > Actinopteri > Cypriniformes > Danionidae > Danio > Danio choprae. The sequence continues at coordinate 9,250,608 of CAIGQW010055694.1, read as the reverse complement.
CTAGACTGAATCTTCAAGCGAGTACTGAGATCCAGCATCACGTCTCCATGGAGAACTATCTCCAGACCTAACAGTTATGACTCACCATTAGCGCATGAAATAAAAGCATGAAAACCTCCGCGGTCAGTCCTCCCAGAAGCATCTGTGACGTTATTCCTCACAAAGATTATGATCATCCATTGTTTAGGAGCCTCTCTCACTATAATGAAAACACACGGAGGTTATTGCACTCTTTCACACAAACAAATTTCCAGCCATTTCCTTTCCCCCACATATTTTGTATGCCCTACTTACATAAGCGACATACAAATATTTACATGCACCCACCTCCGCACACACACTCACACATATATAGGACATGGAGACTATTAAGTTTGCATGCTATTTTCCTGTCTTTGGCTTATCAAGAGATTAGAGATTTAATTTAGTTAAACTCTCCCATCTTTACCCCACAGCATCATGACTGACAATTGTTTTTTAACATTCATATTTGCTGTTGCTTGATGGTCGAATGTTGATCTATCTAAAATGTTGAATCTTCTAAAACACTTTGGGAACGCCAAATTGCTGACAATATTCAAGAGGAAGTCAAAAACTTATACTTTGCATTTTTCCACTAATCCTTCCATGTTCTTACTCGTTTCTAAATGATGTCTGAAACTTTGTAGTATCACTATCATGTCTCTGAGCAGGTGAGAATTATTTTACATTCTGTGGCTCAATTCAAAGGTTTTAACGTTCGAAAAACACATTCAAATGCATATTGTTCTATCATGGCATGATGAAGGTTGTTTCAATTCGAAGCCTCCTTCAAATGCAGCTTCCTAATGTTTCTTTCATTTCCTGTAATGAAAAATACTACCATTGGATCCTTCCTGGCCTAGAATATGCGAGATTTAATGCACATTTATAACATCAGGATGTTTTTAATGTATGAATGGATGACTTCATTTATATGAAAACATATGCCTTTTTAAAAGGAGGTATGCCTACTCTACCCCTCATTGGAGGATGAGCAAATCATACTAAAATGTACTAATTAGATCAATTAATAAGAATTGGCCACTAAATCAAAAAGTTATGAATTGCCATGAGATTGTGTTAGACATGCAACCTGTGAACTCGGGTCAAATTGAAGAACCCAGAGTATAGCGAGATGTATCATTTGACATCACTTCACATATGGTAGTTAGGGCTGCATTGAGCTGCCTTATGAGTAGGCCCACACGGAGTCTATTTATTTACTTGTGTAAATGTGTGTACATTTATATTTATTCAGTTTTTAAATTAATTTCAGTAATAATATTGACAAGGCCTCACGGTGGCGCAGTGGATAGCACGTTCGCCTCACAGCAAGAAGGTCATTTCGGCTTAGTCCCAGATTAATAAAGGGACTAAGCCGAAATGAAAATGCATGAATGAATAATATTGACTAATGTGAAAGTGTTCATTTGATTTATTTACAATACAGTTTGTAAAGTAATATTTTCTATCTTTTAGCAGATCTTTTATATAAGAGACTTGCTTTGTTTACCAAATAAGTGGATCTAGATGGATTTGCATTGTAAACATTAAATAAATTTTTTAAAAGGTATTATTTTTTATTTCATATATTAAGTTCTTAGTTACGATACTCCCAAAATAATTCTGCATAAATCCACAGATTTTTACAAAATTCTCCACAGAAATAGCATAAAATGTCCGCAGATTCTGTTTGGCCCTACTTGTGAGAGATGTTAAAGTAAGCTTTATAGTGCAATATATATTATGTTACTCATTGTTTTCATCAGCTGAAGGACATCCAGCATTTACAGTTCTGTTTTTGTTCTGAAATGTTATGAAATATTCACACCTCACATGGTGAAAATGCGACTATGAGGCACGATTGACTGGTACACATTGAGGTCGGAAGTGGGACATTTCACTGCTGAAATTCCCAGCTCCGACTGTGTCTGGAATGCACCATAACTCAATTTCCAACTGAAACAAAATATTGAGAAGGAGGTGGGGTTTTACTTATGCACTCCTCATCTCTCGAAGCAATCTAACAGTTGGAGGGGCGTGGTTAATAATACTTTTCCCAATCTGAGAAGGCCTGCCATTCCAATATGTAAGCAAATGGTTTGATTTTGATTAAAGACTACTATTGTTTGTTTGTATTTTCAGTGGATTAACTCGGGCAGATTAATTGTTCACTAGCAAAAACTGTTTTATGCAGACAGCCTGAAAAAAAAAGTCAGAATTGCAAGATTAGTCTATATCTCACCAAATTCTAATCTTATATAACACGTAATTGTAAGTTTAGATCTGCAGAGCTGAGGAAAATTACAATTTAAAGTCAGAATACTAAGATGAGTTACAATTACATCTTTAATTTTTATTCAGCAGTAAGCTTCCACACCCCCCACGCATACACCACAACAGAAGAGAAATGGGGGTGGGTGCACATTAAGTCGAGCATTAGCATTGTTTTCAAAAGGAATTAAAATACGGAAGTAATTATTTTGACTGTGTGTGTGTGTGTGTGTGTGTGTGTGTGTGTGTGTGTGTGTGTGTGTGTGTGTGTGTTTTCAAACGTGCTGTTTTGCATGTTATTTTTAGCTGTTTGTCCTGTCTTCCTTCTCTCGCTCTCTCTCGTGTTGTTGGCTGGTGTTGGAGCGGCTGTTGTCATGGCGACACGACACGTCGCTGTACACTGCAGGTTACTAGTTAGCAGGTTATAGCGTGCTCTGGAAGCAAATGAAAACACTGCATCACCACATGCTGGACAATGTAAAGCCATTAAACACCGTCTACCCTTTGTGCTGTAGCACTTCATTCTAAACGCACACACATACACATTTCAGAGCGACCTTGTTGAGGTGAGCGGGACCCACGGGACCGCGCAAATCCTCCATACATATTCATGGCTGCGGCTGTCAAAGAAGGTCAAAACAGGACGGACATCAATACAGATTAATGTCCGTGAGAAACTCCTGCGTGTTATATAGATAAAGTATCCCAAAGTAACTTTGGCTGGGGACATTTTATGAGTGCAGCCGCGGTTTGATCTACTCACCTGACAGGAAGTCGCTCTCGCTCCAAAGGACGAGAGAGAACTGGGGGATAGAAAGTTTCTATATTTGTAAGCGTAAAACAGTGAGTCAATTGTGAGTCATTGCTTTGTGAAGTCATACTGAAATGTCATCTCCCATCACTCACTCCCACCCTCAGCAGAAAGGCAGGAAATGAAAGGACAGGGGAAAAAAGAGGGGAAGAATGGTGTTATTGACGGAGAGCCTGGACTGTAGTGCTGAAGATAATGTCAGTGTGACACATTTATATACACATTATGTCAGCAGTATAAGCTCCTAATATTGTGACCAATGACGACAGGAGACTGCAGATGAATTGCAGCTATTACCACAGCTCATTGGATCCCTCTTGTGGTCAGTGCTTGGCATGATCAAAAGGAGGATATTAAGTACGCTGTGGGCCAGGGCTGCACGATATTGGAAAAATAACGCATTGTAGCATTTGCTTTTCTAATATGAAACCTATTTGCCCAGATGACTTGAAAAACTTAAATATTCGTAAAGAATTCACTATTTGCAACGATTTTGTATGGCATCTGCATAAAAGATAATAAACAAAACAAATACAACAAGATACAAAAGAGAATTTTGTGGATTTTGTGGACATTTTTCTTGGAATTCTTAATAGTAGTCAGATGCAGATATTGAATAATCAAATGTAAAATAACACTACAAAGTCTTCACTATATAAATGAATTGCAAGTAAAGTTAATAATTTCAAAATTAATATCCATATGTCATGTTTTACGCAGCGGATGCCCTTCCAGCTGCAACCCATCACTGGGAAACATCCACACACACTCATTCACACACATACACTACTGACAATTTAGCTTACCCAATTCACCTATAGCACTTTTGGACTTGTGGGGGAAACTGGAGCACTCGAAGGAAACCCACGCGAACACGGTGAGAACATGCAAACTTCACACAGAAATGCCAACTGACCCAGCTGAGGCTCGAACCAGCGACCTTCTTGCTGTGAGGCAATCATGCTACCCACTGCACCACCGTGCAGCATGAATGTCAAATAATAAATAAAGTTTCAAACACCAGGAAGAAACAGATTGCAGAAAAACCATTATTAACTCACATAAATGCTTCAAAATGTATTTTGAGGTTGCATAGATTATATTTCAGATGCATATTGTACTAATTGCTATACGTGGGCAACTGGGGCTAATCTAGCTAAACTGTTTAATTAATCTAACACAGCTAATAATCTTTATTTTAGATAGGAGTGTTCTAATAAATAATAAAAACAACTCACAAAAATGCAACTGCAGTACAAACTACCAACTCCTATTTAGACAACTGACTAATTTTATTGAAGCCAGTTTAGCACTCAAGCAGTATTACAATAATGTGGAGTCAGGAATAGTCAGGGATAAAAGGATAGTTCGCCCTAATATTTAAATAGTCACCGCATATCACTCTCAGTTCCAATTACAGTCACGAGCCTCTTTCTTCTGTTGAGTACAAGAGGAGATGTTTTGAAGGAGGAAAATGAGGGTATGGAGGTCAGTTGCTACAATCATCAGTTTTCACTTTTCTTCAAAATATTCCTTCTTGTTTTCAACAGAAGAAAGAAACTCATACAGGTTTGAAACAAATGAAGCAAATGATGACAGAATTTTCATTTTATTCCATTTACGCGATGCGTCCAATGCTTTTCCCCTTGCCTGTCTTATACACGCACTGTAAAAAAATATAAAACTGTAAAAAAGGTATGAAAACATGTTTTTAATAGTACTGGGCAAAAATTTATCGGGTTTTTAAAAGTTTCTTTTGACATAATATATGTGTGTGTACTGTACATATACAAACATGCATGCATATTGTAAAAATGTTTATTTATATTTAGATATAAAACGCATATGTATATTTTTTCCATTGGCATTTGACACTTGATCTTACTATGGTTATTTTAATTTATATGTGATTTTTAGTTTAGCTATATTTTATCTTGTATTCTATGTATTCTATATACTATTATGCTTAATTTGTTGTATATTTCTGTACAGCACTTTGGCTTACTTCTGTGTTTTTAAAGTGCTCCATAAATAAAGTTTGACTTGACTTGACTGCATGATAAAAAAAATTATATATACATTTAAATACCTATGCAACAAAATTGTTTTATATAATTTTGTTTGTGTGTGTGTATGTATCACATATAAATAACAATTGTATATATAATACACACACATATATTGTCAAAACAAACTTTTATTTTGTAATAACGGTTAATCTTTGCCCAGCACTAGTTTTTATGTTAATTATAACATATTAAACACATTAAGTTTATTGTGCTTCTAACTTATACAAAATAAAAGCCTCTATAGTTTAACTAAGTAAAAATGACTCATATGGTTAATTTAATTCAACTTAAAAATGTAAGGCAATGAGTAATTGTTTTACAGTGCATCTTCCTTTAAAGTCATGCCCACACTCTCAGAAATAAAGGTACAGGAGCTGTCACTGGGGCAGTACCTTTTCAAAAGGTACACATTTGTACCTGAAGGGTCCATAATGGTACCTCAAAGGTAATTTTTAGGTACATCTGGGCACTAATATGCACCTTTGAGGTACCACTGTGGACTCTTTGGGTACAAATATGTATTTTTTGAAAAGGTTCTGCCCCAGTGAGCTCCTGTACCTTTATTTCTGAGAGTGCACTGAAACAGGAAATAGAAACCCACAAACTCAACATAATTCATGAGAACAGTACAAATACAAAAACACTGTGATAGAAAACAACTTCAATGCCTCTCTGTCACAAAGACATTAAGTATTTAAAATGTGAAAGTTTCATGTAAAAAGGCGACGCGGTGGCGCAGTGGATAGCACAATCGCCTCACAGCAAGAAGGTCACTGGTTCGAGCCTCGGCTGGGTCAGTTGGCATTTCTGTGTGGAGTTTGCATGTTCTCCCCGTGTTGGCGTGGGTTTCCTCCGGGTGCTCCAGTTTCCCCCACAAGTCCAAAGACATCTTTTATATAAATAAACATTTTTAAATATTGAAGCAGCACAGCTAAATAGTAATTATTCAATGTTCAATATTAATAGCAGCAAGATTCTATGAGCTCTAAATTAGTGAATTGAAATAATTTCTGGAGGATTCTAAAAATTTAAAAAACAAACAGTTTAACATAACAAAGCTATTAAAAATTGATTTACTATTCTCTATACCATTTAACGTGGTCATGTAGTTGGCCCATTAACATTTCCTGCTTGTTATCAAACTATTTCATAACTGTAACAAGAGGCAATTCAATCATAACTTCATGTTAAAACAAATATCATAACATCATTTATCCACATGTGGCTCTATTTGCATTCTCAGAAGCTGTAGAAATTAAAAGTGTAAAACAGGAAATACGCTTGGACCATTGTTTTTCTTTACATCCCTCAAAATGGTCTATAGTGTTATTAGATGCGAGTAAATACTGCGTTCTATCTGGTATGATAAATGAAGAATTTAAGTTTAAGTATTGATTAGCCAATATGATCAAACCATCATCAGCATCTATCGATCAAAGATGAGCCAAACAGTTACCAAGACAACCGAAGTGCGTTTCAAGCCTCATCAGTCTCGCGAGCATCAGCCAATTGGGATCGCGCGGGGGCGTGGCCCAAACCTGCCCGTCAACCTCAAGCTCGTCAAACCGTGCGCTACCAGACAAGTTGATGTGGTCCAAGCAGGCGCGTGAAAGCTCCATCTACATCAGCAGAGTCTTCGAATTTACAGCATTAATTCTTTTATACCAGATCCATTTCTGAACGTAGGTTAGACACCTCTGAGCAACAAGCATCTCGTGATTCTTGTCCAAAATACACAGTAGTAAAACACGCCCTTTCCTCTGGCTGTGCGGAGACGTGGCGCAGGTGAGTGACACTTTTATCAGACTATTGACGGCGTGTGATGCTGGTGCTGATGCTCGAGAAATGACTGCCAGACGCGACTTAAAATGGCATCATCTCTAGATTATGGCTTGCGTGACGTTTGGAGGAGTTTTCCCGCTGTCATAACTTGTTATTATCACGAAGTTAGTGGTTCTAGACCTCGAAACGTGATGTGTTTGTGCCACTTAAGGGGGAGTTTAAGCTTGCGAATCATTAGTCAGTCATATAACAGATTGTTTTTACACCAGGGTGATGCTGTGCTTTCGTAAGGCTGGCAAAGACCACATGATACTTAAACACTCGGTAATGTGTTTGCTAAAGGTTTCGTGAGGCATCTGACATCACGTGACCATACTGAACAAAATGAAGACTTATTGTACTTTTGGTCCCGTTTTGGTTCTGGTTCATGAAGCTTTTATCACACAGGACGCTAAATGACAGTGCAAACATAGAACTAAAAGAATGCATTGCTCACTATGCCATGTCTTGCTTGTCTCCATTTTTTTCAAAAACCAAAATATTCACTCATCATCACGTTATTCGTTATTATCTGTCTCTCCAGGATTTTGCAAGTTCAGTGGTTCTTGCGATCAAAAAATTATATGTATTTTTATTTACTTGGGTGCAAATGGTGGTACATTTTTGAAGTTGGGATCACCAACAAAAATTTAGGAGCACCCACCAAAAATGAGTGAGCAGCACCACCACTACAAACTGTGCATTAACAAATGTATTGTATGTGAAAACAACACCAATCAGGACTTACAAAAACCAGCAACAACAATCAAATTAATGCTGCGATGACATATTGATATTAGTGCAATAAACCCAAAATGAATGTCCAATAATAAATAAACTGTCCAACTGTTACATTATACATTGAATATAATAAAGCATTGCAGTAGGAAATACATTTTTTTTTGCACTATTGTCTTTATCGATTTTAGAGAAATTAAAGCAGATTGCACAAAAACCATTATATGAACTAGCACAAATGCTCCCAAATTTGTTGTTGAGGTTGCATAGATTAAACTTCGGGTGCATATGCCAGCAAAATGGTTGCAATTTCAAGTCCCGACTCTGATGGAACTAATAGATGTGCACTGCTCATTATGTCGTGTCTATATAACTTCTCTCCACTTTTTTTAATAAACAAAAATCATTATTTTAGGTGGTTCTCACTTCTCAATGACTGAACATATGATCCATTTCAGGGTTGATATTATAACTTTACATTAAGAAGGACAGCAAATGCATTATCATCCTTTTTAAATATTTGCATGAGAGTCTGTTTTTGTCTGAATGTTTTTCAATGGTCTCATTCTTTATCTCTGTCAGGTGATGGAGGGTATGCCATTGAGCATGGGTGGATTGCGGGCGCTGCCGTGGTACGTGGCGGGCTCTCAGGTGCTTGGGTTGGCATGTGTGGTGATCACAGGCGTGTGGATGGGACATTACCGTGGAGGTTATGCATGGGACGGCTCGGCACAAGAGTTTAATGTTCACCCTCTCTGTATGGTCCTTGGTCTGGTCTTCCTCTATGGAGATGGTAAGAATTAAGGGTAAAAAAACAACAACAATCTTATTTAACATTCATACATACACACACACAGACTTGAATACATTTTATTTATCAGTTCTATAGCCAAGCAGGTGAACATGCAGCGATATGACAGTCTAGAAAATGAATCCCTAATTTTCCCATTTAATCATCTTGTTTTACCTTGAAATGACAGATTAACCTAGTTTTACATGGCTGTGCTTGTAGCATGAACAAATATTGGCATTATTTGATGATCAACCCATTAATTCCTTTACTAAATAAGTCTATGTTTAGCTATTACATTTTAGTAAATTGTGGTTAAAATATTAAATATTGTTTATAGCATTTATACGCAAAAAGTATATTATATATCACATTTCCATTCATTGATTGATTCATTGATTCTTAAGCAAAGCAGGTGAGCATACACCGCCAGGAAACGAATCCTTTGTTCCCCATTTAATCACCTTGTATTACCTTGAATTTACAGATTAACCCAGTTTTGCTTGGGTGTATTGGTGACATGATGAAATATTACCAATATTAGTTATTCCTAATAACAACCCACTTATTCCTTCACCCAAACAGTGCATTTTGAATGAAGTTTGGGATTGGTAAAATATTTGAAAGAAGCTTCTGATGCTCACAAATCCTGCATTTATTAGCTAAAAAACAGTAATAGCATCAAAAGTCATTACCATTTAAAATAACTGTTTTGTAATGTGATTTATTTCTATGAATCAAAGCTGAACTTGCAGCATGATTATTTTAGCCTTCAGTGTCATGTGATCCTTCTTCAGAAAAGACCACACTGGCATGCTTGATCTGGTCATTTCTTATTATCAGTGTTATCAAATTGTATTTTATAAACAATATGTAAAATTCTAATTCATTTGCAATATATTATGAATGGTTTTAATGTAGCCTTGAAGGAAAAAATGATACATATTCTGCTCAAAACATAAATGGAAAGCTTGGAGTTACAATGTGTTGTTTAAGTGTTCCATTTATTTTGTATATACTGACTTCATACCTTTGAACAATAGTGTTTGTTTTGGAAAGTAACAGTAAAAACACTGTGCCTTTAAGTTCACATGAAACTGAAATACAGTATTGTGCTGCATAATTCATCCCTCCAGAATATTGTAATAATAATAAAAAACAAGCAAACAAAAAAGCTTTGATTTTTCATCATGAAATGTTTTACAATCTTATTTGGTATTGTCCAAATGTCAGTGGTAGAGAATAGCGGGCTATAGAGCCCAAGAGGCTGGGTGTAATTGTCTAATAAGACATCTGTGTGTCTTCAGCCCTCAGGGTTTGTACGTATGTGACTTAGTGGCTGCAATAAAACACAATTCAGGGCAGGAAGGGCTTGCTAACGCTATTACACTTCAAATCAGATTTGCTTCCTGATTTTAGTGTGTATTATGAATCAATATGAGCTAGGTTGGCTTTATGGTTGATTTCCAAGCCTGTGGAGAGACAATATAAAGTGTGTTTTTCTCTATTAATCAGTAACTGCTGTAGCCAAGGTGACTACAGTTAAAATACGAAGAGAGCAGAAATTATTTTTAACGTTTAGAATCACATCTGTCTGATCTCGTAGGCCTTCTGCATGTCACAGAAGTGCCATTTAGAACTGTTAAAGCACAATCGCAGTTCTTTTGTGCTTCTTCCATCTGGACGTTTAATAAAGCACTCAACAGAGGCAGATACTAATTGAGCTAATATCTTTAGCAGCGCTCCTCTGATTCAAAGCCCTCGACGCGGCAATTCAATTAGGACATTCAAACCTGAAAGGTCATTGGTCCATTAGAGGTTGAGCTGTCCCAATAAACACCAGTAAAAACAGCCCAGAGGGCATCTGTGTGCTTGTACAAAGGCCAAAAAGACACATGGGAAAACACCCTCGGCCTGCTATTCATCAAATTATGGCAATTACTCCAACCTGACGCTGACTGTTTTCGGTACCTTTATGATTGTTTGTCTCTCTTACTTTATACTGTAATGCTTCTTTTATTATTGGCTAAGCTCTTCGTCTCTTTTAAAACGTTTTGTTCTTCTTTACCACAGCTGTTCTGGTTTATCGGGTGTTTAGAAATGAGAGTAAGCGTTCAGTGAAACTTCTCCACGCTCTGCTGCATATGATGGCCCTCGTCATCAGTATTGTGGGTAAGTCCTGCTGTTACTGGATAGCAGAAACACTTTGTTTTGCTAGGTATTGGTTGATTTCAGCTGTGGGTACGATCATTTCCCATATCTATCTTGTCATTTGAACCAACATTTCCCTTATACAAATAGATGTATTTTATTGATTGCAATTAAGGCACAGGCTTCATTTTTATTTTATTTATTTATTTATTTGATCAACATTGTTCAGTACTTTTTCTAAAGAAATACCGAGCAGCAAAATGCAGTTTAATTACATTTATAATGTAAAAAAAGATTGCAAACCAAAGTTATTATTTTGAACTTTTTTTTTTAAATCAAAGGTAAAAAATCCTAAAGGTAAAAAATATCAGTTTCCAAGAGACTATGGAGTATTACAAAAACATTCTGCACTAAAATTGTAAGAAATTATTAGTGACTTGTACTAATAATAACTGCCCATAATAAAACAGCAAATCATCATATTATAAAGATTTATGAAGAATTAGGTGACATTAAAGACTGGAGTAATGATGATGAAAATTCAGCGATGAATCACAGGGATGAATTACATTTGAAGCTACATTCATTAAGAAAACAGTTATTTCAAATTGTAATATTATTTTACAGTTCTTATAGTATATTTTTCCATCAAACTTAATGCAGCCTTGGTGAGCAGAATTGGCTTCTTTTAAAACATTAACAAATCTTGTTAAAAAAAGTTGTAATAATATTAAATTTAATCACAATATAATATAATGTAATGTGATATAATATTTAAAAAACCTTTTACAGATCATTTGTGACCTCCGAGGTTGTTAATTGATTGTGTTTTAGTTCAACCCATTTATTTAACTTATTTTGAAGTAATTGTTGAATAGCATAATATTTGAAGAAAAACTACATTACCCATGATCTTAACCAGAACCACAGTGTCCATAGCATTATAGCATAAGAGCTCTTTAGCTCAGCCCACTATCATGCAGCTCCATGAAAATTAAATTGACTATATATATATATGAGAAATCTGTTAGAATTTCTTTCTCTTTGTTGAACATAATCATGAAGGTTTGAAAGTATATATATTGAAATATATATATATATATATTTATAATGTAGTTTTGTGTTCTGGTTTCCCTTAAAAGCCTTCATTTAAAAACTGCATGATGTATTTACTTGTGTTATCTTTGACTAATATTTAAAGTTGTTTGATGATCTAAAACATTGAAGTGTGACAAACATGCAAAAAACACAAGAAATCAGTAAGGGCCAAACATCTTATCACATCACTGTATACACTCTCTATATAATTGTTTTTGGTTGTGTGTACAATTGTGTGCACATTTCACCATTGTGTCATTTGTGATGCCTCACTGTATTTTGGTATTGTATTTCCCCCTCATTAACACTGTTAAGTACACAGTATTGTACGTACTTCAATCTCTTGACCTGATTTTTCTATAGTACTTTTCTTCAGCTCAAAAACTTGTAATGTTAAAAATGTCAAATTCTCTGTTGAATGAAATGGAATGTGAAAAATACTTCCAGAAATGCTGTAGTCTATTGCATTGTGATATTTTTAAATCTCCCTCTGTCTCTCTCTCTGTAGGTCTAGTGGCCGTCTTTGACTTCCATTCGTCATCTAAGATCTCCCACATGTATTCTCTGCACAGCTGGTGCGGCATGCTCACGTTTGTGCTCTTTTTCCTGCAGGTAATTTGCACTTGTTTTTAATCTGGTCAGTGCATTTGCATTTAAACGTCTTCCTTATTTGAAAAACTGAATCATGGTTGTTCTGAAAAAAAAAAAAAAAAAAAAAAAAAGCTTGTGGTTTGGTGTCACTTTTCTCTGCATTAGCAAACCCTCTGATGGAAAATCACATCCATTACACTGCTAACATTACTGCTCCCATACAGTAAGAACATCATCATTAGTGTTTGCAATAGGTTTTATTGACGTTGGGGGAAAAAAGTGCCTTAAAGTGATAGTTCACCCCCCCAAAAAAAAGAGAATTGAGAGAAAATGGGAAAGTTTCTTTCTCTTTGTTGAACACAATGGCATATATAATCATGAAGGTTTGAAAGCAGCAGCCATTGGCTTGCATAGTATTTTATTTTTGTTCCTATGGATGTTAATGGCTGCTTTTTCACAGAAATTGAATATCATATTCAGAATATCAGATCCATAAATTCATAAAAATTTTGCAAATAGTGAGGAAATAATTTTTTTGGAGTACTGTCCCTTTAAACTTGACTTATAAAGTGTACTTTATATTCTACATACAGCTAGAAAATAAAATGAACATGTATTATTATATTTAGGCACATATTATTATAAATTAATATAAAATTTACTTTGAAATAAATAAATAATAATAATAATAATAAATTATATATATATGTATTCATTCATTCATTTTCTTTTCGGCTTAGTCCCTTTATTAATCTGGGGTCGCCACAGCGGAACAAACCACCAACTTATCCAGCATATGTTTTACGCAGCGGATGCCCTTCCAGCCGCAACCCATCACTGGGAAACATCCATACACACTCATTCACACACATACACTACGGACAATTTAGCTTACCCAATTCACCTATACCGCATGTCTTTGGACTTGTGGGGGAAACCGGACCACCCGAAGAAAACCCACGCGAACCCGGGGAGAACATGCAAACTCCACACAGAAATGCCAACTGACCCAGCCGGGGCTCGAACCAGCGACCTTCTTGCTGTGAGGCGATTGTGCTACCCACTGCGCCACCGTGCTGCCCTATATATATATATATATATATATATAAAAATCAAATACAAACTACAAATTTTCTCCTGATTTTTTTTCTTTTTTAAATTTATATTTAATAATGTTTTCCTAACACATAAATTCAGCCTACTAACTTTTGCATTGTTATTATAAATTATTTTGTTAGATTAGCTCCAGATTTGAGTCAGAACTGATTAATCTAATGTATATGCACAAATATAATATTGCAAAGAATCCTATACACTCAAAACATTATGTTTGGATCAGTAGAATCAGGATTGGTCAGTAGAATGGATCACCTTAGGTTTGGGATTGACTAGTTCTTCTCTGGTTTACTCCAGTGGTTACTGGGACTGGGATTTTTCCTTTTCCCGTGGGCGTCCGCTCAGTTGAGGAGCTGGTATCTTCCCCTGCACGTCTTCTTCGGCCTGCTGCTTCTGGTCATGTCTGTGGGCTCGTGTCTGCTGGGAATCACAGAGAAACTGCTCTTCAATATCATGTGAGTGTCAGTTAATGCATCTGACGGATATATCTTTTAAAAAGAGCAACTGATGCCACTCTAGGCTGAGGTACAAACATTGAATGGGAGAAAGGAATGAGTCACACTGAATGAGTCACGGTGGAAAGAGACTTCACATGAATATTAATGATATTTGCCTTATTTTATCCATCTCTCACCATAGATAGTCAAATGCTGCTTTTATTTAAAGGGCGCCTGCTATGCACAAATCACTTTTATAAGGGGTTTAACAGCAGTCTGTGAATATAACTAGCATCTAGTGGTAAACATGTATTGATTTTATTTTTTATAATCGCACTTCATGAAAACAGAAACACTTTGATAGACATTCTCCCTTTGTACATGTCATCAGAGGAGAAAAGCCCCGCCCATAAGTGGCGATTTCCCCCTCATCAGTATAAGATGTTAAGCCGCGATCACACTGGAGCAGGGGTGCCCAAACGTTTTCTTATGAAGGGCCAAAAACCAAAACTGATTGAGGGCTGTGAGCCAAAGTATACCAAACTGTATTAGACCAAAGTTTCCATTAGTAATTTCCTAATTTTATAGCTAATGCAGTATATTTGAAAAAAACGTATAATGAATTTATTACAGTAAAAACATAAACAGCGCCATTAATGACACAATGGAGTTCAATGCTGAATACACTAAGCTGCACCTGCCTTAACCTTGATTTGATCGCCGATATCTCATGCATTGCCCTCTATCCGTTGCGTGACAGTATTTATATTTAAAAAAAATCTGATTCATTTACAAAACGAACAAACAAAAGGTTACATTAAATTTAAAACGACTATCTTTGTCAAAGATATTCATCTCCCCATCATTCTCCCTCTTTTCTCAAATGGGATGGTGGGCATAATCAAAGGTTAGGATGGTCCAACTTTGGCCTACAGGCCCTAAGTTTGGGCGTCTCTACACTAGAGTTTGAGCTTGTGAATTTCTGTCATATGCTGCGAAAAAGGGGTGGGATTAAACAAGATGATTAGACATAAAACAAAGCAAGTGATTGCTCCATACTTTAAATTACTGTACAGAGAGGTCATGTTTTGACCTTCTATTGGTCTCTCACTATCACGTGATGTGATTTCACAGGTCAGAGTTCACCAAGCTTGAACTTTGCAACAGCAACATGCAAAACCTTTTGAACAAACTTACATTTCCGGTCTGCCACATTTGCATGCATATAAATAGAAGTGTATGAGGCAAAAAGTGTGTTGTGACCACGGCTTCACTCATGTTTTTTAATCTGCCACTATGCTGACACATGGGCATTTGTAGCTCCGCCGTCTTTTGAAAAGAGCACAATGTCATATGAATTTAAAGCGACAAAATGGCACAATTAGGGTCAAAGCCTAAAAGAGGCAGTTTCAAAGAGGTATAAAACATTGTGCGGTATTTTGAGCCAAACCTTCACATACACACTCAAGGGACATTAGAAACTTATTTTACCTATTGTAAAAGTTTGCATAATAGGCCCTATTTAAGATATTTAGTTTGTGCCCATTACTGGGTAAATCATGAATGTTTATTAAAAAGGATAAAATATACTGTACATATGATTAATAACACTTCATTAATCCACTTTTCACACAAATGTGTTTTTTAGCTGCAGGCTAAAAAACAAATCCATAATAAGAATCTGAATAATAAAATCGGAAACTTTTTCTATTTATTAAACAATGATAATCTTATCTTCAGGTCAACTTACTCAACATTTGCTCCTGAGGGCATCCTGGCCAATGTTTTAGGCTTGTTGTTGGTGTGCTTTGGGGTGGTGGTGGGTTACGTGGTGACCAAAGAAGATTTTAGGCGACCACCGAATCCTGAGGAGGAGGCTCTATCCGTCCATTTTAAGACTCTGTCGGAGGGAGAAATCCCCAGTTCTCCTTAATGTCATAATGTGCTCCAGAAACTGCCCTTTCTGCTCTTCCTACCTGTGCCCTGTTAAACTTTTCAGCCAACTCCTCCATCTGTAGTCTTGTCTTGTCGTCGTGTTTCACCATTCCAAAAGGTTAGTTCACCCAAATATGAACAATTACTCACCATTTAATCCTCAAGTGGTTCCAAACCTTTATGACATTCTCATTTGTTGAATCCGAAAGAAGATACTTTGAAAGATGTAAGAAATTATTGACTTCCATAGTAGGAAAAAACTAATTCTATGGAAGTCGGTGGTTACAGGTTGATAACATTCTTCAAAATATCTACTTTTGTGTCCAATGTAATAATGACACGTGATGACATCATTTTCAGTTTTGGGTGAACAATCCCTTTAACATTAAAGTTGTTCACCGACACACAAAGTGATTGAGAATGGTTTACATGACATTTTACTGACTGGAAGAACATGAGCCAATATCAGTTTACGAACCAATGACATGCTGATTTCAGAAAGCTGATTTTGTGATGCGAAAGTGAGTTGAAATGAAGTAAACAAAAATGCTGTAAATGTAGATTACAGGGTAAAACCGAACTAGTGCATCACTTGACTGAAGAGATTTGATTTTGTGTCTCATAGATGTCTAAACATGAACAGCTAAAGAGATTTGGACTGTCAGTGGAAATCTAATAGACAATAGTCCAAAACTAGACTAGTCATCAAATAGACAGACTTTAGGTGTGTATTCATTCAATCCTGTCTACTCGATGACTAGTCTAGTTTTGGACAATTGTTAGATGTCTGTTAGATTTTCATTGACAGCCCAAATTTAGTCTCGTTTTAGCCAAGATGTCTGTTTAGATGTCTATTAGGCTTCTTTAAATGTCATTGCAAAATGTACTTATTTTAGTTTGCTAGCACACTTTGTTATTCTTTAGGTGAAAAAAAAAGGTTGTTTTGTTTATCGTCAAAGTCTGACCATTTGCTTTCGCGTTTGGAGTGGCGGTCCTTCTCTGATGATGTTATTTTGATAGATTCGGCCACAATGTTCTTAACCACGCCCCTTTTACCATTAGTTTGGTACAAGGGAATAATGCGCAAAATTAAAGCCCCGCCCCCCTACTCAATATTCCATTTAATTTGGAGGAAAGTCAACACACTGAAAGAAAAGTCTCAGCAATTTCTGCTTCACACAGTCTTCAAATTAAAAACGCTCGCTGGGATAAGTGATTCCCCAGATATCAGCGAGATATCATCATATCTGCATTTTGATTGGGTCAGATCACCAGTCAGTAAAACTCCCTGTGAAGAGTTGATTGTGCCAAACCAAATTAATGGGTTAGTTCCCCCCAAAATGGAAATTCTAATGTCATATACTCATATATCATTCCAGAGCCATAAAAAATGACTTCATTTTTGAAACACAAACAAAAAATGAAAATAAAGTTAAACAATAAAAAGATTCATTGTGGTTTAATGGGCTTGGAATGACATGAGGGGAGTAAATGGTGACAGAATATACATTTGGAGTGAATTAACCCATTAACTTGGAACTTCAAATATCAGGATAGCTCTCTCGTGCCTTAGCCTTTGTTTCTACCAGAGTAAAAAATCTGTATTTTGTTTGTAATCAACAAATGTTTAATTTTCAACTGTCCTTCATAGGCTTTAGACAGCATGTCTGTTTTATATTACTGATGGTTTGATATTAATATTTCTTTCCATAATGCTGTGCTCGTCTTACTGGTTCCGGTGTGCTAATTACTGTGTAAAGACAGCCTGTTTGAAAATAAAATAAGAATGTATACAAT
>CAIGQW010055694.1:9206560-9232559 GCA_903798125.1 Danio choprae | reverse complement strand
TTTTCTTTGAAGTGTTATTCATTTTTTAAATAAGTTCATTATTTCCCTCATACATACAGATGATTGTACAGTTTACAATCGTGTAACTGGATTAAAAACTCCTCATTCACGTTTTGGATTTTCCTTTCAGCAAAACATCACAGCTCACGTTTACAGACAATTTACAGTGAATCCTCTTTTGCGAGCCCAGTTTTCAACTTAAATGAAATCTAAAGCAAATGACATACAAAACCTAAACTTCATCTGTTCTTTTTTTGTCTAATAATGGAAACAAGGAAATATATTGTGCCGCGGCCTCTTCCCTCATACATAAAACCACACACACGCACCCACACACAGGTTTGTGTATTAGCAGAGAGCATGCATTCTAGTTAGGCACATTATTTACAGCCATGTACATTTTGGTCATACAAAAGGAAACAAATATTTAAATACAAACACTGTTGTACAGTAAGCGGTATTCCAGGTCAACTCTGAGTGCGCTCGTTTTTCGAAAGAAATAAAAATAAACACTGCAAAAACACTCCGACAGCAGTTGAACATTGATTATTAAAGCCAGATCCAAGTAGCAAATCTGACTTGCTGCCGTCTTCCCAAAACATACATTAAAAAAAGTGCCTGCCCCACCATTAGTTTGAGTTCATACACGACACAGGCTTTGACATCATGTCAGGTCTCCCGTATTTGAAAGCAAGTACTCGCAGTTTAAAACAAGCAGAGAAAACTTCTGAAGGCATATTTCAGTGCACAAATAAACTCTCAAAACATAATGAGTGAGAGCATGTGGATTCTGAGGCTGCAAAAAAATTTAAGTTTCCCCCTACGCCTTTTTCCCATGAGAAAAGTTTCTTTGGAAAAGACAATTTCTGGTTTAGTGGTTTGACTACTTGCGAACAAATAAATTAAATGGCTGACCACCTGAATGCTACTTCCCTTGAGCAGCAATGAAACTATTAACCTATATTTGCATTGTGTAAAAGGTTGAACCGGTCTACCCTTGTAACATGTTGACAAAAAATAAAAATGCCCATAAAAAGTCTAAAAATATTTCACATTGCTGAATGCAGGTTAACTTAGGAACTAAAGGCAAACTGAAAAACACAACTGCATTGAAATGTATATATGTATATATGTATATATATATTTATATTTGTACAAACATAACTTAAAATGTTAAATATTACTTTTTTGCTTTAGCAATATTGATCTGGAATATTATAGGTACATTTTCGACTCAGAAGACACAGTATAATTCTCTTGTGGTATTACTGGTCTGAGTGGGGATGTCGGTGAGGACATCTGGTCCAGGGGTAATGCTCATGTGTCCCTGACTGGTATTGAGCAGCCACCCTCTCCGGAAGGTAAAGACAAGTAGAAGGTTGGTATACAGCAGTTACACAGGCCTACTTTTACTCCAATGGGTCTTCATACCTCCAATTCTGTACAGATGCACTTTTATGCATGTTAGATTCATTTCACATCAGTGGAATTCACCTCGACAGGTCGATTTTTTTTTCCATCGTCAAGACGTGGGACATAAAATGAAGAGATAAGATGGTCAACTTGTTAGATATTCCTCAGGAGTGTACTAATAAATCTTGCAATTTGATTCTGGATTGTTACACGTTCGACTCCACAAAGGGTCTCTTTGGTTTAATGGGTGAGGTCGGGCCTTGCCTTTCACTTCGAGACATCTGCCTATACTCATTGTCCTGGTAGGCCTGGGAAACTGGCAGAGTCCGTGCCATTTTCACATCTGGATAAGTGGGAATCTGGCTAACTCGGCCCATAGCATCTGCCCGGTCCCGAGTCACACCAGGAGGGTTGGCATAGAAATCGTCATCCATGAGGTGTCCATTGTGAGCGTTGTTAGTGCGGTTGTAGTAAGCGATATGGCTGAGGGGTGCCGTCTGCTGCCCATAGCCCACATTGCTAGGAGAAGTGGCTGGACTGTTCACCACAGTATCCAGAGAAGAAACAGTCCAGGGTCGAGAACTCGAAGACGAAGATACAAGTGATGGCTGCTGCGGAAGGTACTGGTGAGTTCGTGCTGTCTTGTCAATGATGCCCATAAATGGTGTGTTTCGGGAACGAAGGGCCTCTCCTGGATATGTTCCACCCACCACCCGGAAGTCTGTGCCTTGAGGAGGTGACACTGGCGAGAGATCATCATGGTAGCCACTTTCATAAGAAAGCTTTAGAGGGATCTCCATTTGCTGTGCTGAAGTTGATGCCCTGAACCCTGGGCCAAGGTTAGCAGTAGAAGCCGGCCCCAAACTGTTGGTTGATGGAGAGAATCGTAGACCTGTACTGTGAGAATGAATAAGGGGCCGTGGAGCCTGGGGATGCTGTTTAGGTTCTGCGCTATTGGCACTGACTGGACGTCGGTGGGCGTGAAGGTTTTCTGGTGAACCCAGTGTCACCTGTCGCTCCATTTCATGAGGCGAGACTGGATAGTAGGCAGTGGATTGACTGCGGCTGATCTGTGGAGTCTGACCATAGCGGACACCTGCGGGAGTGGGCCTGTAAGCAGAGGAGGGCCTCTGGGGAAGCTCCTCCTCCATAAGGCCAGGATCCATACTAATGGCACGCTGGTACAAGGCCCCTGCACTCAGACTGCCCTGAGGTGTAAGTGACGAAGAGTATCCTCCATCCCCAAGTTCATCCACATCTCCTGGGCAACGGGCACTCATCGAGTGAGCTATCTGACTGTAAGCGCTACTACCCAGTACGGCACTAGAGTGTACCGCGGTGCTGGGCTGGTTGGTACGGACAATCTGTGCCTTGGCTGGCTGCAACCACTGGCTCTGTTGTGAGGGCTGAGAAGGCTGTTGGGAAAACTGGAAAGAACGCTGGCTGCTCATCTTGGACAGAGGGGATTTAGGTCGTCCTGCAAGCTGATCCTGCTGGTAGCGTCCTGCCGAGGCAGACTGGGGACGGTACATAGCAGCTGCCTCAGACGTGGGGCTGGAGCGATACTGTGATCCACGGCGTAGTGGTGATGGAGGTGGACTGAAGTGGTAAGAAGCCTGCTGAGGGGGACTGGGCCGGAAATGGGAGCTCTGGTGTGTCGGGGAGAGCGATGGAGAGGTGGATTGGTAGCCTTGCCGTGTAGGAGAGGACATTGAAGGTTGGCTGGGCCGAAGTTCATATGCTTGGCCCAAATATGGTGAATCATGATGGCTTGGAGATGGAGGCATGTTCTGAATGACTGGAAGTCCTGAGGGAATAATATGGGGCTCAGCAGCAACACCTAGTGGTAGGCCATCCAAATCCCGCTCAAGGTAATCATCATCCTCTTCGAACAAGTCCTGGACAGGCTCCATGTCTGAAATATGGTGCTCCATAGGTGGAGGCGGGAGCATAGATGGGGCTTGCTCGCGGGGAGGGGAAGGAGGGGGATCCAGCTCCTGTTGTTGTTCAACTTGACGACACTCTTCTTCCACACGTTGCAGCAGGCGCTGGATCTCGCGGTTATTGGGACACAGACGCACAGCTTCACTCAGGTCCTCCAGGGCTGCGTGGAATTGCCTACAGTAAGGGAGACAGAGTGAAAGAGAGCAGGAAGGTGGAATGTGGCAGCAGGAAGAGAAAAAGAAAGAAATATTCTTGTTACCCAATGTCATGATTTGGAAAAGACTGAACATTTATTGCTAATGGAACATTCTGGGTCTAGTGCAAGTTAACGGGGTCATGGCATGGAAAATCTAATTTGCTCTTATCTTTTGACGTATTAGAGGTGCATTCAGTTTCTGACATTCTCTACCGGCTTGAGTCTGCAGATAAACAGTACAATCTGTAGAGTTAGAGTACTTTCAGTTTTTAGCACTTTATATGTCTGATTTAAATGGACCTTTTGTGTCTCTATACAGCATCCTAGTGTCACAAACAAATGAATACTTTATTTTTGATGGCATCCTAGATCATAGAAAAATATGTTTTTTTGCAATACGTCAAACTGAAGCACAATGCAAAGAAACGTTTGTTAAAAAAAGGAAAAGTCTTCTGTACTTGACCTGATATACAGTATAATACACAATAAACATTTGCTAACATTATATGTGAGCATGTTGGAATATTTGAAGATGTAAAAATATTCATGTCTTGACCCCCTTTAACCTTTTCAGCAGCATCTGAAGTAGCCTGCTCTCAAATACAGTTCAGAATAATTACAATTTGTTTTAGTATTCAAACAAACATTCAAAGAATTCTTATAGTAATGCATTTGTAAGTTTAAGCACCTTTTGCAATGTCATTAGTAAATACATAGTAATACATTCGTACACCAAAGGATTTGGTTGAAAGTACAATTGAAGTTAATCTACGTAATCACCAAATGACTCAAAAAGCATAAAAAAAATACTTTGTTTTGTTTTGTTTAGGATGCCCACAGACGTTCATTGTAATTGCCAAGCTTAACTTTTCCCAAAACAAAGCAAGTTGATCAACGTGTTCTTGGGACAAAGACTCAAGCTAAATGACATTGTGGGGAGAGGAAAAGTAATAAAATATGAGTGATGGAGATTCTGAGGAAAAATAATCTGATTGGTCAACACAACATGAAGTATGAAGAACAGGTCTAATCTTGAATGTTGACATCTAATGAGCCAGAAGTCAAAAGGTTTAAGCTGACTTCTGTCTCGAATACTCTAACATAACGCTACGTCAACCAATCGAAGCGGATTCAGCCAGTTGTGCTCGCACTTGATCTGTGCTAGAGACAGAATGTGTTTTAAAAGCTGTTCTGCCTGTTTGTTGCTACAGTTTACCTGCTGCTGCGCTTGGCACGGGCTCGTGCGTAATAGGCTTCATAGGATTTGGGTTTCAACTCTAGTGCCTTGGAGGCAAACTCCTCCGCCATCCCAAAGTCCTGCAAGCAACAACAGGACCAACAGTCATACACTGAGCCGTACATGATGTCAGAGGGAGCACACGCACACATGAGCATGCATACAAACACTGATACACATACTGTAGACTCTTACATCATTCACACACAACACACGCTCATGTCGAACATGTCACATTTATATGAGGATGTGAACACTGATCAATACAAAAAGAAACACAAACATCAACATATTTTGAGCACCCTTAGTGCAAATATGATAAACAGGCATACGATTATGGAAATGCTTGTATACATGTATAAAGTGGACAGACGCACATGCAGATATATGCTGTACAGGGACAGTGGGAAGATGCAATGTGACACCTCAAATCTCTTCCTGTACTAAACCTAGCACCTTAACCAATCCAGCAAATGTCAGAAAACCTGATGATGAGCCAACAAATCCAACTGAAACAGGGATGAGCGCATGATGGGAAGAAAAACTGCAGCATGTGTGTAGGAAACTTTCCAGAGGCCTGCTCCATCTACAGGATGGAGGATTGAAAATCCAAACTCAAGTAGGAGGTGAGATCAAAATGAGAAAGAATGTAGCCATAAAAGATAAAAACAATGGAAAGATCAAAATATTCCTTGATGCATAAAATAGACTTGCTCTTCAACTGCTTTGGTCTTAAAGGGATAGCTTACTTTAGTCAACCTTATGAAATCCAATACATTCTTCAGTAGGACATTAAAGATTTGGAGCTAAAACCATGGTCCATGGTGATACATGAAATGTATGTAACAGCACTTTGATTATATACGGGAAAAATATATTCAGGCAAAACATGAGCTGCATCCGAAATTGCATATTACTGGTGTATGTGATACATCATTAGAAAAGCATATTCAATATAGTGTGAATGTGAGAAGTATGAATGGAATTCAGACGTACTATATCCGACATTTGACATTATCACATGACCTACCTGCGTCAGTTGCATCACTTAACTCCCCTTCATGAATTCTGGGATAGTAAAACGTCTATTGGATGCACATTTCAGAATCTTGCCGGAAATAGTAGGTCTGTTTTTCGAATACTATGAATTTGGAAATACTACCCAGCTCACCAACTGTGTTTAACATATTATATAGTAGGGAATTATGTGATTTGGATGCACCTGAAATAACACCCATGGTTTCTGATGATAATTTCAGTTCTTATGAAGAAACTGAAAACTAATCTTTAAATAGACCTGAGTGCTCAAGACCTCATAAGACATTCATCAGTGTATGTTCTGATATCCACTGACTTATATTTTCTGTATCTTCTTTAGAATGTTTTTTTGGATTTTTCTGAATCAGCAAGGACCACGGTTCGTGCAAAAATCTTCAGTAATGTTATTTTGTATAAAAAAAAGAGAAAGTCACCATGTACACTGTGGACTGCGTTAGTGAATGTTCAGCGGATGCTAATTTGTGGGTAAACTATCTCTATACACTATAAATGTGTTTTCATTTCATTAAATTAAGAACACAGAACAAACACAAAACTAATATGTGCGTTTTTTTTGGGGCAGTTGAATGGATGCTTGTAAACAGATTTACAGTACAGAACTGCTAAAGGTTGAGATATATAGATTGTTAATATCTTAGTTAGGGTACATAACACACTTAATTTAATGTGTAAAAAAAAAAAGTCCAGCTTGATTTTTAAAATGTGAATAAATATATAAATATCCCGTTTACCCTGAATGAGATATACTGTAAATACTGCCTCACATAAAATATTCTGTGCTAACAAATCATTAAATAGACAATATTCAAAAAGATATTTGAAAAATCGATCATTTTAATTTAATGTTATTAATTTACCAATGGAGGCAGGGATAAAGTGAACTAAAACATACACCTACCGTAAAAACTAAAATGTAATGCCAGGAATGACTGAGAGGTTACAACTGTAGTATTGTATAAAGTGTTAAAATTTGATTAATGTTGTCAATCTCAGTGCTTGGTCATAATGTCTCTGTAAGAAAAGAGAGACAGGAGGAGGAGAGTTTTATGTAACAGAGTGCTATAGACTCACGTTCATTTTCCTCCGGCAGCGGGACAGGTTGAGCAGCAGGGACACTTTGAGCTCACGGAAGGTCTTCAGGTCCTCTGTGAAACCCTCTCGAGGAAACTTCTTCAGGGCATACTGGTACCTTTGAGCGGCTTCTTTCACCTTTCCTTTCTGTGTCAGCAACACAATTTTACTTCTCAATCGATTGGTACAATAAATGAGACCAGTGTTTTACGATGTCAAAAACATGGGTCAAAAAATATTGATTCTTCTTTTATGCCAAAAACCATTCTACTATTAAGTAAACAATGTTCCATGAAGAAGTTTATTATGGGTTTTTAAAAATTACCTTCCATGCAGTGTACGACACAGCTCTAAGTGAATGAAAACATCCAGCTGACGGTTAAATCTGAAAATGCACCTTGTTTAAAAATATAGATTTTTTAAAAATAAAAGATTCGATTCAAAGCAGTTTAAATGGTTCGTAGTTCGTCCGGATCTTTTGCCAGTTCATATCGACAGTTCAATACCAAATATGAACTGCCAGAATCTGGTAAAATGTGAATGCACCATTCCCTTCAGACACTAGCGATGTGTGAGGGATCATTGGATTGATCATGATGTGAAGATTTCTATCACTGAGAGATAGCCAGACATGCGGCTGTGGTGTTAAAGTTCATTTTCACAACAACACCACAGTATAGCCACCGTGTGCTGTGTTTGTTCATGTCATTTTTCTGATAATTGATATAATGAATGAATAACCTACCCTGTAGCGTGGGATTTGTTTGTTATTAAAGAACTACTAATGAATGGGACTTTGTCAGTAACTGTTACACACTTTGTATGGACCAGTTTCTTCTTCCTCCAGATCCTGTAAGTGTTTCTCCTTCCTACACAACGTGAAGTGTGATTATTGGTTGCCTCGTTTTCTGTAGTTTGCAAAATATGTATTTAATTGTCTGTTGTAACTTGTAATCGCTCCATGCGGCTTGTAATCACGTATCTGTTATTGATCAGTGCTTGTAATGTATCTCTCAGGTTAAATCTTTATGGACTATTCACATATCATGTCCAAAACCATGTTGGAAACGCTATGCGTACTTCTTCCTTTAACGATTTAAACGCGTTTTGAGCTTGTGACGCGCGGTGTGGCCAATTTTCAAAATAGTTCAACTTATGCCACTGTGTGGATTAATACTGGATATGTGTCATTGTTATTAATTGGTGTTTTTGTTAAGAATAGAGGAATATGCTGGTGTTTAACTGCATTGCTTTATTGCATTAGCATAGACAGCCCTGAGTGAGAAGCAGCCGTCCACCATTAGAGTTTTCACCTGCTGAATATTATGACAATATAAATGTGGAATCAGGATGCACAAAGGAACCTTCTTTCTTCTGAGACACTTCTTGGTTTTTCTCATGGAAAATGTTAGTCCTGTTTTGAATCTGCCACTATGCTAATGGTTATGCAATTGTAGCTCCGCCCTCTTTTGAAAAAGAGCACAATCTCATTTAAATTTAAAGCAACAGCCACCAAAACAGCACAATTAGTATCAAAGTCTAAAAGGGACCATTTCAACGAGTCCATTTCAAACAATTATTTGTGTGGTATTTTGAGCTGAAACTTCACATACACATTCTAGGGACCTCAGAGACTTATTTTACGTCTAGTAAAAAGGGGCATAATGGGTTCCCTTTAATAAAACAATGCAGTATTGTCATAATTAGTGAACATTTTGTGAATAACACACATTAACAGTACATTTTTCTGACTCTACATAAAAAGCCACTCACCTTGTAGAATCCATCTCCTTCTTCTATGAGTTTGCTAAGCAGAACAATCATAATATCAGGTTTGGATGTGGCCATTGCCCATGTTGCAGGACCTACAGTAAGGGCAGAAAAGAAACAAAGCAAAGGGTCAACACAGAGACGGATAGGGCACAAAGTAACTGCCTAATCTCTAAAGGACAAAGAAACGAGCAGGCTGCCAGGATATCTTGCTTGAAAGGAGCCAAAGTCTACAAACAACTTCTGGATATCACAAAGCCACGGCAATACGCCAGACACACACAGACACAGACAGACAGACAGACAGACAGACAGACAGACACACACAGACACACACAGACACACACAGACACACACAGACACACACAGACACACACACACACACACACACACAAAGATATAAAACCGAGAACACATCATGAGCAGCTTGGCTGTTTATACCTTGCCGAAATTGAAATCTGTTTATATAAATAACAGTTAGTGAACTTGCAGTCTTCCCAATTGAGCTCTGGGTGGAGAAACTGAACTGAACAGGTCATGTGTTTCTACTGGTTTGGACTGAATGTACGGTGGAGGGATGGTGGGAATAAAAGATTGATAGGGGTCTAGTAGAGCTATAGATTTCGCCATGGGCATTTGCAGGCAGACGGTGATTTAATGCAATTCATGCAAGGTGCAGTTGAGGACCTGCTAATGAACACAGGATCAGTTACCAAACTGACGAAAAAACCAAACCGAGAGCAACAGTGGGAAAAGATGCTGTTCACACAGAATGCATTCTTGCATTGAAATATATACACAGTATAGACACAATATATTTTATTAGTTACCATACATCTTGATGGCTGTTGAGCATGCCCTATATAAAACAACTGAAGTTTTTCTGCTTTTGAATTTGAATGTAATAATGTGCACCTTTTGTAAAGCTACTTTGGAACAATAATTATTGTGAAATTTGCTATACACTTGCTATACACTTTTGATACACATATACACTTATTTAACAACATACTTTACATGCCAATTTGCACATAACAGCTGCACATATAATGTTGTATATAGTAATATACCTGCACATACACTTGTCAATTTGCATATTTGCATTCACTACTTCTATTTTAAAATATATTTATTATCTGTTTTTTGTCCTGTCTCTGTAATTCTGTTGCACTGTAGAAGCTTCTGTCACGAAAGCAAATTCCTCGTATGTGTGAACATACCTGGCAATAAAACTCTTTCTGATTCTGATTCTGAAAAGTGCTATATAAGAACATTTGAATGGAATTGAATTTTTAAAAAAAATCAGCTTTCTTAAATAGATAGTGGGATAGTTCACCAAAAAATGATCATAGATTAAAGACAATATGAGAGTGCAATGGAACAGAATAATGTGGCTTTCAGGAGATTGTTCAGCATCTTGAAATGTGACACTAAAGGCACAAGCAGCTGCACCAAAATACTGAAAAATGTCACATTCTGCACTTTTCAATAGCAAAAAGAACCCACAAAACCCAAGTCTCTCAAGACGACTTTTTCAATTCTATTAACTTGACAATGAATCTTAAAACAATGCTAATGGCCCAATATGCTGCAAAAATGTTAAAAAGCATAGCATTAATGTTGCTACAGTATGAGGCATTAATATGAGGATACCAAAAATATCCAAAAAGCATCACAACATTGAACGATGTGCATTGCAACACATTATCTCAAGATGAGTTTTTAACTTTTAATATATCTTAAAATGAAACGACTGCTACATAAATAAATAAAAATCGCAATACAACAGCACAATGTAATAGAACTAAATGTAGGCATCTCAAAATGATATTTGACTTATGTTAACTTCACACAGCAATTAAAGGGTTAGTTCACCCTGAAATTAAAAGATTCGGCTATTAATTACTAACCCTCATGTCAGTATCTATGGAGGGCTCTCGAATTTCATCAAAAATATCTTAATTTGTGTTCCGAAGCTGAACGAAGGTCTCAGGAGATTGGAAAGACACGAGGGTGAATAATTAACAAAAAAAAATTCACAATTTCTGAGTAAACTAACCCTTTAAAAATGCAATACAAATGGTGCAAGATGCTGATGAAACACTGATGACATTCTTGAGAAAAGTTTCGAACTCTCTTTAACCTGACACAGCATATTAAAAATGCAAAACTCACGGTACATCTTTAAAAACATCAGGTCACCGCAATGGTAAAAGGTGCCTAATGCACGTTCACCAAGAGAAATAGTTTCAAACAGTGCAAGAATACATTCTGTGTGAACACCCACCAAAACATTCTGCAGCATCATGCAAAAATTCAACACCGGTCGTCCTACATGCAGCCATGCAAGCGAAAAAAGCAGACAAAATAAACCAAATGAGCCCATTTTTGACCATCAGAATTGTGCAGCAGACCATAACAACAAAATCCACCCATGTTTATGGCTCACAGCATCTCATTTCATCATTTTTGCGTAGTCAGAAAAGAGCAATAAATTGCATTCACATTCAGGCACCCAAAAAACACTATCAGACCCGACCAATGGAGAAAGGACCACACAGGTAACGAATGAAGGGACACAGTCAAAAAATGGCAGATGGCCCGCACAAAGCTTTGTTTTACCTCGGGCACGGGTAGGGAGTGTCTGACATCCTGGTTACGACAGGGGTCACGAGTGAAAGGGTGACAGGTTATTGGGAAGGGCATCCGTATCGGACAGGTAAGCAAAGGTTTATGAAAACAAGATACGGGGAGAGCGAGACAGAGGCGAGGGAAGAGAAACAGAGAGAAATTGATGGTGGTTAGGGGTGAAAGGAAGAAGGAAGATCAGCCGTGAGAAGCCGTGGCAAGCAGCAACATTAGCAACAACGCAACAAGACCATCCTGATCAGCTGCAGATCAGTAGAGTTCTGCAGTCCAGTCAAGAACACATGAGAACGAGGGTTAGAGCAGGATGACTGAGGTCACAGGGAGGGTTATGAAGGAGAAACAGCTAAAGGTAAAGCTCATTTCATGTGCTACATAATCAATGCCTGTACTGCTCATGTTACTAATGGAGTTTTCAAGGCGTTACCTTTGGAATTTTTTATGCTGAGTTCCATTTAAATGTAGTTCTAAATAATGAAATGCACTTCTATTTAGCTTTCTACTCGTCAGTGATTCCTGGGACAACTGATCTTGTTTTTTTTAAAGTTTTTTTTACACAAAACAATTAGGCACCATAATGACAAGCTTGACTTTGTTAAAAGCTGATCATAAGACATATTATCTGAGCTCCAAATCAATATCATTTCTGGAAAAGATTGGAAAAAGAATTTATTTGCAGAGATTTATTTATTTATTTAAATAGTATAAAATTTATTCATTCAAATAGAAAAGTTATTGTGATTTGTAATAGTATGTCATAATATTACTCTTTTTACTTTACTTTATATTAATATTCAATAAATAATTAAAAAACAATATTTTATGTCAAATGTAAAAAACATCTTCCTCAAAAGTCTCACCTAACCCAAAATATAGAATATTAATTTATTAAAACAATAATAACACTTCTCAAACCTGCTTCGTTGCTTTCATCCAAGCTGCAATTTATGTTAATATAAAAAACCAAAATCCAAAACATTTTCTGAATTAAACAGCATTTCCAGATCATGTGTTCAAGAGAAAAAAAAAAAAACTACCATTAGTTGTAGTCACTGAGAAGTCTCTGATGAACTTGCTTTCGCTTTGGCATTTTAAAGTGACCCAAAAATTTTTATACTTCTTATCTGAGCAAATTATTCAGTGAGAAGTGGATCTTTATAAAAAAAATTTCAAGTATGGTAAGTTAGTGAAGTTAATAAATGATGTATTTATTAACATGTAAACAAACATGTGAATTTTAGTGTGCAAACAGACTCAAAATATTGTCATTTTTTGGTAGCATTTTCCATCTAGGTAACTGGCCATTCTGACTTTTGAGTTGAATGGAGCACAGTATTACCTTAGTACAACCTTAGCTCAGCAAATTCCCAAACATGTAAGTCGAGAATGGTTTAGCATTAACAATTTCAGTAAGAAGAACCATTTCCATATAAGCCTACCTATCTTTGCACCCTTCTTGAGCAGTGCCACCACCACTGACGTGTTCCTGCATCCAACCGCTCGATCCAGTGGACGCATGCCGCTGTAATCCACATGCTCGATCATTGCACCATGATCCACCAGAAACTGCACCTGGAACCATATTAAACATCCAATTTGTAAGAGGACAAACTTTTTTTTAAAAATTGAGTACACCCACACTATGATGGTCGACTAGAACAAAACCAACCACTTCAGAGTCTCCGTAAAATGCAGCAAGATCCAGTGGAGTGCGGCCACTCTTGTCTGCATGGGCCGTCGCTGCACCTCTCTCTACCAGAGCACGAACCAATGGGAGGTGTCCTTTAAGACAGGCCCAGCTCAGTGCTGTCAGACCCTCCTTGTCCATCAGAGACAATGACGCACCTGTGGAAAAAGTTGCAAAGAAGTCAGAAAGTTTGAAGAGGTTTGTTATTATTATGCTTTTTCAGATATTACTTTCAGGTAGTGTGCAATGTAAC
Organism: Danio choprae; assembly: GCA_903798125.1. Classification (NCBI taxonomy): domain Eukaryota; kingdom Metazoa; phylum Chordata; class Actinopteri; order Cypriniformes; family Danionidae; genus Danio; species Danio choprae. The sequence goes on along the minus strand of CAIGQW010055694.1, from coordinate 9,219,283 downwards.
TGTTTAGGAATAATTGTTTGCAAGGTTTCAAAGATCTGAGTATAGATAAATTGAGATACTGTCTTACCCCTCAAAAACGATGAGCTTGGTTATTGCAGACAATAGCTTCTTTCACACATACAAACTTTTCCAGAAAATTACTGGTAAATTGTCATAAAGAGATCAATTACCCTAGGATATTTTCTTGTATGAAAAGTATGACTGTATTGATGGTTTGATTGTGTACAAGATTACAATTGATGAAGATTAAAAATTATCAAACCATCAAAAATACTGACCCCCTTCATGTTTACCAATACTAGCGCAGCCATTTAGAGGTCATTTCTGTTTAATGATACATAACAGATTTAGAATTTACCAGTATATTGAAATGGATGTGTGAATGGTGCTTTTCTGAAACAAATCCAAATGTCATTGCTTGTGCAAACAGCCCATTTTTAAATTTACTAGTAAAGTTGTTCTGGTAATTTTACAGCAATTTACCGGTATTATTGTGTGAAATGAGCTGATGAAGACAGTTTGATGATGTTTGGATTAATCAGCTACTTCATGTGATGTATTATTTGGCTCAAATTGATACAGTAAAAGTGACATCATTAATACTGCTCATATCACAAGTTCTGAGTAAACCTCAAGAGGTAAAAGATATGATGAACATTTCTGTAACATGCTATATACGTGTTATACTAATTCCAAAAGGCTGGGCCATCTGACCAATCGGGGAAGAGTAGTGTTTTGTTGTCCTTAGGTGGATGTAAACCTAGTGTAGGAGACCTCAATAATAAGGTACCTTGAAAATAGCATAACAGACACTTTAAAGTGCAGCAGTAAATCTAGTGCCTGAGCAGACCAGCGGTACCTTGAGCCAGCAGGAACTCTGCAGTACCCAGATGTCCTTCAGAAGCAGCCATCATTAGAGGAGTACGCCCTTGTTTATCAGCCATGTTGACGTCAGCGCCATGATTTAGCAGTAGGTCCACTATCTGCAAAAGCAATTCCGACATCTCAGACAAAAACATTTGCAAAATACATATCATCAAAATGAAAATGAAGCAGTAGGAGGTGCCGACCTGCCAATGTCCCTGCCGCACGGCGCTGAAGAGCGGCACGATGCCCCTGCGGTTGGGCTGAGCCACAGCGGCCCCCTGCTCCAGTAGAAGACGACACACATCCAGCTTCCCCCGACCTGCTGCTGCTGTCAGAGCTGATGTACAGATAGACAGTCTCTCTTAACTGAGTAATCTCTGCACTCATAGATTTAAATGGAATATACAGTATGTAGTGTTGTACCTGTTTCACCCCATAATGTATCGAAGTTGTTTATTTGAGCTCGTTCCTCCTCTTCTTCATCTTTCTCAGGCAGGTCAAGCAGGTATGACACAATCTGTTAATGAATAAAAAGTGTTATTATCAAGCTATAAACAATTTTTGGATTCACTCTTTGGACTTTGGGGAAACTGGAGCACCCAGAGGAAACCCATGTAGACTCAGGGAGAACATGCAAACTCTACAAAGAAATGCCTCCTGGTCCCCTGGTTGGACCAGCAACCTTCTTGCCGTGAGGCAACCTTGCTAACCACTTTATCTACTTATATTCATATTAACTTATCATTATTTGTATTATTTAAAATACAGGTCCATGCAAACAAGTAAATTTTTCACTATTAGTAGGGCATTATTCATAGGGTTCTGATTTTTTGCATGGAGCATCAAGAATTAATTAAGAAAATGAAACTATATAATGTTCAGTTAGTTTTACCTTTGTATGGTTTTTTTAACTCTTAAAATGCTGATTAGTGTTGACTTGCATTTTTTCAATAAAAATCTTCCAAATCTACTGAAGAAAAAAAGGCACCTACATTTTGGATGGCCTGTTAACTAACAGCAGATTTACATTACTAGATGAACTATCACCTTCATTTACTCACCTCAGTATAACCCATACTAGCGGCTGCTATGAGGGCCTGTTGTATTGCATGACTCTTGCTGAAGGACCCGACTTGTTGTCCATCTGTATTCCACTCACACTGGACTAAATACTTCACCACATCCAGATGACCTCGCAGAGCAGCATGAACGAGTGCACACTGACCGTTTTTATCCAGATGATCCACCTGAACAGAAACACACAGAAGAGAGACAGAGATGAAGCTTCAGTGAATGATAACCATTATATTGTGTTCTTATTGGTTGTCACTGACCTTGGCTTTCTTGCTGCAGAGAGCCGTGACGATGGACAGGTGACCTGCGGCGGCTGCGTAGCCGAGAGGAGTAAGCCCGCTCTCTGAAACACCATCTACATCTGCCCCAAACTCCAACAGCAAAGCCGCAGTCTCTAGGTAGCCCAAGTGAGCATGAACGCACAAGATGGGTGCATTATTCAATACCTCTGTGCGGTAGTTCACATTAGCTCCGCCCATAATCAGCAGACGAGACACCTGGAGGAAGAGAAAACAGGGAGGAGCTAAAATATAACCATAGCCCAGTCCAAAACTACTCCCTATCCACTATATAGTGCACTATATCTGGTGTCTGCCATTTTAAAGTGGTGCTCAAATTCAGAGTCAACTTTCTCTCCTACATTCGTTCACTACTTTTTACCCACAATGCACTCTGATATCGATTTTACATTAGATGTACACTCTTTAAAGCAGTGTTTCCCAAAATCCACTTCGAAACCAGAAGAAGAAACATGGGAAATTTCATTCACATTCAGTCAGAATAACCTCAGGGGTTAGTGAAAATTACACTTTTAACACATTTTTTTAAAGATTAATTAAAAATTGATAGAAAATTAAACAGAGGGTTTTCATTTCTGCTCTGATAGCCACAAAACTACACCAAACACTGTGGGTTTTGGCTTTAATCAAGACTGGCATAGGTACATTGTATTTCTCTATTGTTTTTCTTAAAACCAAACATTTGATTTCAGACTGCAAAGTTTATATCTGGCTAGCGCATAGTGTTTAAGATGTCTGTCTGTTCAAACACATATGGGTCAAACACGAGATGCACATGTTGATGTCTGAAGCAAATTACATTTAAAAAAGAAAATATACATAGAAAGCATATTAAAAGCAAGTAAAGTGTCTACTTCAATGTTTCAAATAATGTTTTTGAAAATAAAATGCCAAAAAGTGGTAAAGTATACAGATTTAAAATGACATCTAATTAGCAATTTGGGGCTGCGCATTGATCCTTAAATAAAGTCTAATCTGGTTTTAAATACCTTGACATTAGGAGTGTAGAGATTTCTCAATGAAGCCAAAGCTGTGGAGAGTCCTTCTGTACTGTAGGAAACCCACAATCCCTGCAGCACTGAGGAGGAAACCCCAACCTTCTTACTCAAGCCCTGCATTCGAGAGACATTGCAGTTAATAATTCAAAATAAAAATCAAACATGGCAATATATTTCTAGTAATATAATATGAATAGTTTTTTGATAAACATTTGTTTACTGCTGCACACAGCTTGATACAAGGTTTAGCAAAGTTCAAAACAGGTACAGGTTGTTTTGTTGGTCTAACCTTAAAGATGTGGGCTTTGAGAATGTGGTGGCCAAGTTCAAGGGTCTGTTGTCGATTAAGCTTGCTGTCTTGCCGTGAAAACCAGAACGCAAGCAGTGTGTGGCCACTTCTAAAGAACCAAGGGGAAAGATGCAGGTATAAGCAGGGGATTTAAGAGGCTTTAGTAAGATTTCCTATGTTCATTTCATAATTTTCAATTTCCTTTCACACTGTGGCATATTTTGGAGTGTAACGCGATATTCAACAAGACAAAATGTGGAACAGGAAATCAAGATATTACATTTTGATGAGATATTCACCAGACAAACAATCTCACCTGGGGTCACAGAGAAACTTGGTCTTCTCTCCATCCTCTCTCCAGATGAGCCACTCTCTGAAAGAGGGGTGGATGAACATGCGGGTTCCATCACGTCTTTTCACCAGAAATGGCGACAGAAGCTCAGATCTCTGCTGGAAATCCTCCAAGTCCATGGATGCTCCACGCATCATACCAGCGTTCACCGCGCCATAGGCCTGCTCATCGGTTAATGGGTGTAGAGAAGCTACGGCCACGTTCAGCAGCGGAAGAACACGCTCGAATGATGACTGAGTTGGGAAACGCATGTTCAGCTGCAGCAGGTAGACCTCAGACAGATTCACTGGAACCACCTAAACAAAAACATTGGTGTTACAAAATAAATGAGTATATGCCAAAAAGCTTATTCATTATATACCATTTCAAGACAAAACTAATCTAAAATGAATTTATTTGCTTCATGACTTTGTTGAGCCCTGACCTTATAGCTAGAGCTTTTGAGCACAAGGTAACCCTTCTCAATGAGGTCCAGTGTGAGCTTCAGGTACAGGTAGGAGCCCCGGCTCAGACTCTTCAGATGAGCGCTAAGTTTTGTGAAGGCTGTGTTGTCCAGCTTGCCATTGAGTGCCACATTGTTCTGAATCTCCTGGCTGGCATGAAGCCGGTGAAGGATGTAGCCTTGCAGGTCAGAGTCAATTGCATCACTTTCTTCCAGACGATCGAGAGAGATACGGTGGAATGGCAATGGACGAGTCACATCCTAAGAACAAAAAAAAAAGAGAATACATTTAAGTTAACTGGATGAATAGATGGATGGATGGAGGAATGAGTGGGTGAATGAATGGATGCATGAAGGAATGAAGGAAAGAATTGATGGATAGATGAATTGGTAAAGGGAGGGATAGGGACTTAATAGAGAGAATAAGGGGAAAGATGGAATAATAGCAATGGATGGGAGAATTAATGTAGGGATGGATAGAGGAATCAAGAAATGGATGCAAAATGGGGAGATGGATGGAAGGATTGGTAGATAATCCAAAATAGAATGGGAAGAATTAATGTTGGATAGTGGAGTGACTGAATAAATGGAGGGACTGATGGATGGAAAGATTGATGGATAGATGAATGAAGGAATGGAGGGATAGATGGATGGAAATGGATGGAGGGATGGTTGTACAGAGGGATTGAGAAATGGATGAAAAAAATGGGGAGATGGATGGAAGAAAGAGGTAGATAGGGGAAGGATGGATGGAATGGGAAAAAGTGGATGTTGGATGGAGGGGTGGCTGAATAAATGGAGGAATAGATGGTTGGTTTGATGGATGAATGCCAATGGATAGAGGTATGGAGAGAGGCGAATGGAAGAAGTGTATATGGGTGGAAAAATAAATAAAGGCATTGAGATGAATGTATGAATTGATGGAATACAGACCTGTAATGTTGTTCTGACAGTGACCACTAGTTTAAGCCAGGGAGGAAACCGCTCAATAGTTTTGGACAAGAAAGAAACTATGGTTTCTCCATAATCCGGTTTATGGAACTCTGCCTCATTCAACCCGTCAATCAAGATGATCAGATTCTCCTCACAGGCAATCTTCCTCTCTGTAAATAATGCAAGTTCCATCCATATATGTTGGTATCCACATAAAGTATGAACCCAAAATCCATAAACATCAGTATATTTATGTGAGCATGTACAATCAGGATTTTTCACCTCGGTGCAGGATCTCCAGAGGCTCCAGTAGGCCCCTGCGGAAAGCATTGAAAGGGTCCTGGACACAGGCACGCAGGCTCAGTGTGCTTTGCAGGTGTGGCTGGCGGAGCAGAAGATCTCTGTAGGCCTGCATCTGAGGAGCCCTGCACAACAACGCTGCCACATTGTGCACAAACTCCGGCACCAGGCATGTGTACGCGTTGTCGGACTGACAGTAATGGTATGCCACCACCTACAGCAGGAACAAGAAACACAAGACTCTGAGTTGAGTAGAGCCGTTTTAAATCGGCTTGCCTACACTAATTGAATTTAACTGGCAAAATAATTTTCCAAGTGTGCCAATATTTCCATTAAAGAATTATACATAAAGTTTAGAGATGAAAAAACACTTCTTCTTATTTTTTTTCCACTAGTAAAGTTAAAATAGAAAAATTTACTTCAATACTGCAACATTGTTCGAGAAATATTCCATACAATAGATTGTTTGTTAAATGTACAATATACGTAAATATGTACATTAATATTAATTATAGTATATTAGTATATATACATTATAAATGCATAGAACTGAACAAAAGTGACATTTATAATGCCATAAAAAACTTTATGTTGTAATGGGATGTGTAGACAAGATTTATCCAGGCAAATGCCACTTTCATAATTCTATATCAATTATTATTAGAATAGGCATTTAGGCATTTCTACTGAATATACAGGACACACAGCTCACTGATAAGTTTAACATAATAAAGGAGCTAAATCTGTGCTAAATGTATTTTTGGACAAAAAAAAAAAAAAACCACATACAGACACAAAAACTTTTCCAATCTCCAGTATCTAGTGCAAAAACTGTTCAAAAACACAATGAATATTAAATCTAGAGTAAGATTCAAAGCTCAGGAATTTCCATGCGATGAAGGGGTTCTGCATAAAACATCATTGAGTTTGAGTGCATCGATGGCCTTATTCCAATACTCTAAAACTGCTGCTTCCTTGGATTCACTTCGCCTGTGTGCATGTGTGTGTGTTTCAAAGCTTGTATCATTAGCGATGCAGAGCTCTGAGTATATCTAATGGCTGTGCTGGGAGACTCTGTGCATATAAATATTTGATAAGGCAACAGAGCCGCAATAAACCTTTGTGCTTAAAAGAATAGAGAAAAGTGGAAAGCGCAGAGACAGAGAGACAGGGGAGAAAATTAATAAAAGAAGGAGACAAAGCAAGAAACAGGGAGACAGAGATAATAAATCAATGGAAGAGGAGGGGGGAGAGAGAGGGAGAGAGAGAGAGAGAGAGAGAGAGAGAGAGAGAGAGAGAGAGAGAGAGAGAGAGAGAGAGAGAGAGAGAGAGAGAGAGAGAGAGAGAGAGAGGTCTTGTGCCTGCTGTGTGGATATGAGTTGGCACCTGGGCAGCCAGTCTTCTGAGCACCTCCTCTTGGCGTCTCCTCATCTCTGGTGTTCCAGGGCAGCTGCTTCCTCCAACCAGAGTGCCATGAGCCGACTGAGGCTGACTCAATGGTAGTGTGTCTCCATCTGACAGAAAAACACAGCAAAAATGTTATTAACTGAAACAAAATGATTGCCTTTATTTTTTTTTTTTGACAAAATTTGAAAATGGAGTTATCATCTATTCACATTTATGTCAACTTAACCTGTAGCGTATTAAAGGGTCAGTTCACCCAAAAAGTTTCTGTCGTCATTTACTCTCCCTTGACCCGTTTCAAACCTTTATGAGTTTCTTTTTTTCTGCTAATCACAAAGGAAGATATTTTGAATCAAGCTGAAAACCTGTAACCATCGGCTTCCATAGTATTTGTTTTTCCTACTATGGAAGTCGATGGTTACAGGTTTTCAGCTTTCTTCAAAATATCTTCTTTTGTGTTCAACAGAAGAAAGAAACTCATAAAGGTTTGGATCGACTTAAGTGAGAGTAGATAGTGAGTAAAATTTCAGTGAACTATCCCTTTAAGTTACATTTGTCATCAACACAGGTCTTAAGGTATACAGCAAATAATTTTTGTTGTTTGATGCCTGTTGTTGTTTTTGACGGTTATGATGATTATGAGGACTATTATTTTGTCTTGCCAGTTGTAATATGTGGGTCAGAGACAAAAAGGGTGTTTCAAACATCCAAAAACAAATTTCTGTGATTTGTTTTCAGTTTAATTTCTTATCTGAGCAGAAAATAGCAGTTAAGCAGTTTTTTACAATTGAGCAGTTTTTTACAATTATTTACAGTAGACACTCACTAAGATGTCAATTATTTGAACTATTATTTTAAATATGTCATGTTATTTCAGTTTACATGCCAAAAAAATACAGTTAGGCATATTTAGAACAAAAATCATTTGATGGCATAAAGAAAGACACAATTTAAGAGTCACAGCGCATCCTCTAAATATACATTAATCTTTACTTAATCTACCATTTTGCCAACAATAAGTTTTCAATATTTAAAATTGTATTATATTTATTATGAATTGTTCTATTAAATATATTTGCTCTATAAAATATAATATATTTTAAATATAATAAGCAGATATCAGAACAAGTAAGCTATTTTATACTGGACATTGGAACTTTCTTTCATCCATATTTTGACATTTCAAGTTATTTGAAAACTTGATGAATCAAATTCAATTATAAAGGGGATATTTAAAAACACGGGCCTCACAGTGGCGCAGTGGGTAGCACGTTCGCCTCACAGCAAGAAGGTCGCTGGTTCGAGCCTCGGCTGGGTCAGTTGGCGTTTCTGTGTGGAGTTTGCATGTTCTCCCTGTGGGTTTCCTCCGGGTGCTCCGGTTTCCCCCACAAGTCCAAAGACATGCGGTTCAGGTGAATTGGAAAAGCTAAATTGTCCGTAGTGTATGAGTGTGAATGGGTGTGTATGGATGTTTCCCAGAGATGGGTTGCAGCTGGAAGGGCATCCGCTGCGTAAAACATATGCTGGATAAGTTGGCGGTTCATTCCGCTGTGGCGACCCCAGATTAATAAAGGGACTAAGCCGAAATGAAAATGAATGAATGAATATTTAAAAACACATTATTTTACATATATACACAATATATACACATACACACACAGTAACTACAATATTTCTTGTAAATGTTGTATTTATTGTATTTATATCTTAAAATACATATGCAATTTTAAACATAAAACGTGTAGACAAGAGTTATTTTAAAATTGTTGGTTATTTTAAAGAACGTTTCTGTTAAATAACCATAAAAAGGCTTTTTTACATGAAGCCATATGATTGTTAAAAGACTACAATAAAAAATATTAAATGTTATCGATTCCAGTTCCTGGAGGGCGGCAGCTCTGCACAGTTTAGTTCCAACCCTGCTTCAACACCCTTACCTGTAGGTTTTAAACAAGCCTGAAGGACTCAATTAGTTTGATCAGGTGTGTTTAATTAGGGTTGGAACTAAACTGTGCAGAGCTGCGGCCCTCCAGGAACTGGAATTGACACCTGTGCTCTAGAGCAAGGCTTAATGAATTCCTTTTATGTTTTCTAATCTTTTCTTTTTTTCTCTGTTCTGCACTTGACAAGTTGTGACATGAGGGAAAATACTTTAGCTGTGAAGTAACTTCTTTTGTGTTCCGCAGACCAAAAAAAAAAAAAAACAGCATACAGGTTTAAAATCACAATTAGATGGTCAGTAAATAACAGCAACAAAACTAAACATCTGTGTATTTAACCAGTATGCTTTATCTGATATGTGATGTTCTTACAAGTGAATCCACTCACGTTTTGGTGAAGCGTGTGGACTGTCAGAGGTGATCTGTCTCATGCGGTTGCCGTGGCAGCTGAGAGCTACCAAGCGAGAGATGATGGCTGTCTTTCCGAAACCCACGTTGCCCACAATAACGACACCTTGACTGGTGGTGGACTCACTGCTGCGGAGACACACGTCTACTTCCTGGAAGAGCCACTCTCGACCAGTGAAAACCGCATCGGGTGTCAAACTGGGCACTTCGAAGAGCAGCGGCTTGAGGGCGATGTCAGGTGGCCGGTATGGAGCAAAGCGAACTGCAGCACGGAAAACATTAGCAAATATTGTCATGAAAACAGCTTTATATTGCACAGTATTCACACAAATGACCCTTTTCCTTTTGATTCTACTCAAATATTAGAATTTAGTTCAGTTTTTAGTTTAATTAAACTGCAGGTAAATAGGGTTCAAATAAAATAACTAACATTGTTTGTCTTTTCCATCTTGTTGTTTTAATAAATTGGATAGGTTTGCTATGTTAAATCCACTTTATAAATGCATTTGAATTTACTTACTTCACTTAAATGCAATATGCACTAATTTGCATACATTTCTGGCACAAAAATTTAAACAGGATAAAGTCCACTACAAAATCCTTGTTTTTTTGTAGATATTAGACTCAAATGTTTTCACAAAGGAAATTTTCTCACTACATTTTTTTATCACTACATACAGTGCTCAGCATATATGAGTACACCCCCCACAAATCTCTCATTTAAATTAATATTTTCTATAGGAAGCTTAACGATATTATATTTGTGCATATACATTAGTTTAGTCAGTACTGAAGCCAAATCTGGAGCTAATCTAACAAAATAACTTACAATAATGGTTCAAAAATTAGCAGCCCAAATTTATATGTTGGGGAAAAATATAAAATAATTTTTTTAAAAATAGCAAAAATCAAGAGAAACAAAAAATATATACAATTTTGTTGAAATGTTGTAGTTTGTAATTTTTTTGCAATATTTTGCATGAATATAAATGTAATATTTTTCCATTTCTAAAGATGTTCTGTGACTAAAATATTATTTTAATAAATATATCTGTTTAATAGATCTTTTTTTGTTCAAATGCACCAATATTTATTGAGAAACGGAGAAAAATATTCATTTTCAAAATGGGGCTTACTCATATATGCTGAGCACTGTAATTCAGAAAGAGTCAGAAAAATTATGTATAAAAATATATATAGAATAAATTATATATAAAATCAGCCAAATTATGTATGGACATATCTCTCTGTAAACATTCAACATAAATGTTTGTATGAATTTAAATATGAATAAAACTTTGGTCTGCTGAAAAAAGCTTGGTCTGCTGAAATGTAGATTTAAAACTGTAAACTGAAGAAAAAAAATTAAAAAAATGCATATTGTAGCCTGAATGAAACCTACAGGTACCTGTAAGCAAGTAAGTAATGTGCATTTATATAGCGCATTTATTGGCCATACACCCAAACAGCTTTACAATCTTGAGGTTGGTGTCTTTTCACCACCACAAAATGATTACATTCTTTAAAAGAAACTTTTAAGTGTATTTTTTAAATGTTTTCTAAAAATTAAAAAAACAAACAAACAAAAAAAAACCTAAACAAAAAATCTCACAAGAGAGAGGTGCAAGTTTTTTTTTCCTCAACATCTTCAGTCTGCACTAACCCTTTTAAACCAGCAGGGGGAGATGGTATGACTGAAAAAAGCTCATGAATGACAGCTTACGCAAGTCAAGAGCTGCAGTGTGAAACACCATGAATCAGTGGCTGTCGACGGGGTGCCTTGACCCATTAATGTACAGCACACAAAAAAAATACATCTGAAAATATCCAATCAGACTTCATGCATCCAGAACAGCCGCAGAGCCGTTGCCATGGCTACAGGAACCCACCCTTAAGAATGCTTGTTGCTTTTGTTCATAGATTACTTGTCAAATTCACCTCCCAACATAAAGCCACATGCATATTCACGAGCCCCTTAATCCATCACATAAAGATCCTTTAAAACAATCCTCATCAAATATTCATGTTTAGTCATTATTCTTTCGCGTACATACAAATGGCTAATCTCAATTAATGATAATATTCAATACAAGTGTCATTTCAAAAGCAGGCATGGGATGTTAATTTTTGAAATTATTAGCATAAATTATTCAAGACGGCTATAAAACTTTCTGATCATATAGGATTATGCTGCAACAAGTGTGATGGAGCATATCATGAGGTTATTTATCCCTTCATTCGAGCTATTAATTAGCCGGATAACATGTGAATTCATTAGCATAATGAAGTAGGCGGGATTACGCAGGATGAGGTGACCTTTATGAGTGCACATGCCAAGAAACAGCATGAAAAAAATAAAAAGGCAAGAAATAAGGACAAAGGAGAGAGATCTGGGAAACCAGAGCAGCCGAGCTATAAAGAAGTAGAGATGAGAAAACCACAATAAAGAAGAGGTGAAGCGAAAAGTCAACCGAGTACAACACAACCCACAGCGGTTTAGTAGCATATATTAAATCTCCCTTCACAGTAGGATGGGTTCACATTACTATGCACTTTCAGCAGTTAAGTGTCATTATTACTAGCGGAAATGGCCCTTAATGCCTTCTGAAAGAGTACTAATGCATGAAAGAACCTGATTGTAATTGTGGTAAAATGATGTGATTAGCAACACTGTGCTAGAATTACTATCTACAGTAGTTATATTCAGCTAATTCATGTCTGATGAACGGTTCGAGCATCAAATCACTATAAAGGCTTCAATGTACAGTGCATCGAGTGAAACTGGTGTGATGTTATTTTGAACAAAAGACAGTCAAAATGAAGGCTACATATGAAATAATAGACTGTGCTCATTTTGGATATTTTCCAGAACATTTAGCCCAAAATCAACAACCATTGGTTCACTGCAATTATTTAATAGTATGTGTAGATCTCAAGTGCTGCCTTCTTTTATGTGAAAATGTTCTCTGGTTCATTTCGTCACTGGAGTTTGTCACAGTCAGATGTCTGAGAGTAAAAACAGTGATGTGACTTTCCCTTTGGATTAATAAAGTCCAGCCAACCAACTAACCAACCAACCCAAACCAACCAACTAAATCTAAACCAACCAAACATACAACCAAATATACAAACCTAAACCAACCAAACTAACCATACATACCTAAACCAAACCAACCCAACCAAACCAAACCAACCATACAAAACTAAACCAACCAAACTAAACAAACCCAACCAAACCCAACCATACAAACCTAAACCAACCAAACCCAAACCAAACCAACCTAACCAAACCAAACCAAACTAAACCAACCAAACTAACCATACATTCCCAAACCAAACCCAACCCAACCCAACAAAGCAAAGCAAAGCAAAGCAAAGCAAAGCAAAGCAAAGCAAAGCAAAGCAAAGCAAAGCAAA
>CAIGQW010055694.1:9181593-9197584 GCA_903798125.1 Danio choprae | reverse complement strand
TATTTATTTATTTATTTATTTACTTGTTTACAGATTTGAGTAATTTGCAGTTAATTCAGCCAAAAAAAAAAAAATCTCTCTAGTCTCTACTCCTTTTCAGGACAAATTTTTCACTGTTTACTAAATCTAACAGTACTTTTTGAGAGGTTGTTGATCAGTGTAAACTGTTAGTAAATCTAACTCAATGATGTTAACCATCTTTTTTATTGGGAAATGCACTCAGAAATCATTTAAACTAAATCATGTCCTAGTGCAAAGCTGTTTTAATGGTTTCATTTCTTTTTTTTTAACATTGGAATGTCTTTCTAAGATCAACTAAAAGCCACGAAAAACTAAAAATATTTCACATTTCCTGTCACTATGAACATGCCAGATCTTAGGTTCAAAAATGCCCTTTAATATATGTTGAAATAGCTCAGTCTACACCTTTTTGTGTAATTCAGGGTTGGGTGTGCGTGGGTGAGATTGGCTTTGAATGGCCTTTCGGTGACCACACTGGCCTGGCAGGGACTGCTTTCTGGAATAACTTGTATGGATGTCTGAGCAGGAGTCTTGTGCTGTGCCATACATTCCTACTCTCAACTATGTATCGGATCAATGAGGTCAAACTGAACCGTGAACAATTAAGAGGGAGTGAAACGCTTCTGATTCTAACCAACGGAATGTGAGACCGAATCCAACAAGAACTACATTAATTTCTGATTCTCAGGAGGTGAAAATCAGGCTAAAACCCCTGTAGTTTGGCTTGAACTGAAGCTCGACCAGATAATATGCAAACTACATTTCTCTTCTTGCATTATTTTAAAAAAAGAAGGGTCATTCAAATATGAATTAATATGAAAGGAGATTCTAACTGAGAATATAACTTTTAATGAACAAGTCAAAAATGGCTTCTTTATTCTTGTCTTGTTCTTGTCAGTAACCTGGCCCCATTTGTCTGCATTCTAAATCCTTCCTTAAGTAATTCCTAATTTTACTGGAGTGGAAATCAATATGAACTAGCAGCCCTGGATTTAATTTCATCCGACCTCAATTATATTTTTACTTTCATTAAAATTTAATTCAAAGCACTTGAAATCCCAATCCCACAGAATCATGACCAGTGTTGACCGTGTGTATAATTTATTATTATTATTTTTTTTTATGTATTAATATAGTATTCCTTGACCTGGTAATTTTGTACAATGAAATTTTTGTATTGCTAGACCTTTTCAGCCATGGCATTTGTAATGTGTTGCTACAGGAAGTTAATTTGATCAGTATATCAGTAATTAGATTGAAAAATACAATACAATAACAGATTTTAATTCACACAACATGACTAATAGTATGTTAGTGCAATGAATAATGAATTGAACACATGTTGGATTACATTTTCCAGACTTGAAAGCTTTCTAAGCACTGGAAACCCAGAAGCAGATGTTGACTGGTTAAGATCAGTGTGGACTGTAAATAGAGCAGCGGCAGGGGTTTCAGCATCTGCTGTCTGAGACATGCCTAGTTAGACCTGAACTGCACCAATATCCCAGCGCAAACTGCTGCTGTTCATCCATAACCCTGAAACATCTGTCACGATTTAGAGAGCAAGAATATCTGTGTTTTGAGGTGGGGAAACGCCTACTGACAATTACCATTTACCCATCATCAACTCAAAAAGTTACTTGATGCTTTTGTTTTTTTGTTTTTTTATTGAATAATGAGATTGCGAATCAAACCTGAGGGTCATCTTGCTCCTCCATGTTGTATTGTGCTCCAGCAGGCCCTTCATTCACTTTATCCCCGAGTAGAAACCCCAGTCGCGTCATCAGTGTGTTTGCAGCCTCGTCTACAGAAGGAGGAGGACCCAAATTCTGCCCTTCGTCCCCTGCGAGAGAATAACACAGAAAGGCAGAGGTAAAAATCATGTTTATATAGGACAAGCCACCTGTACTACAGTAAATTTTGCTGTAAAACATTTGTTTCAGCATTCATGGAGGAACAGAACGTTTACATTTATTTTTTCTAATATTCGTAATGTCTTTACTGCCACTTAAAAAAGCTATATAAAGCATCTTTTTGCTGAATAAAATTGTCAAAAATATTAGCCCTACTGTGAAATGTTTTCTTTCTTTTTCAAATATTTCCCAAATGATGTTTAACAGAGGAAAGATTTTTTCACAGTATTTCTTTTAATATTTCTTCTATTGGAGAAAGTCTTATTTGTTTTGCAATGTTCAGAGGACTGGTTTCAATCTCCCTCCAGCTGTAGTATCTGTGTGCTATGAAGTGGCTTTCACACTGGATGCAGAAAGCAGTGCTATTAAACCCATTCATTTCAATGGCAGTGCACCATCGACTAGCTTGCAGACACATCACAGTTAAAGTTAAATGTAGTAAAATTTTCCTCTGTGTGAATGTGAATTTTCTGCACATATACCCACATACATATCTATGCATGAACCACATGTTCACTGGAAAAGCAAAGTTTACTCAAATAACACACCGACATGACATTTCTATGTAGTATAATTGTTCCTGCTGCTAACAATAGCGCTACTGTGCTGTCATGGCAACTCTAACAAAATGACACCTCTCAACTTATTCACTGGCAATAAAATGTGGTTATTTTATTGACTTGCATTTTTTTTAAGTTAAATTTAAAAAGTCCAACACAATTGCTTTCTATTATTTAATTAAATTATAAATGAATATTACAAAGCATTTTTGGTTTCAGCTTTCGGCCAAGTGCCTCCAGTATTTCAGTTTTGGCTTATATATTTTATTTATTAATTAGAATTAATGATATACTCAATGCTAAAATTACTTGAAGCAATGTTAGAGAAACACTATGTCCAAGTAACACTTACATCTAAGTAATTCTGTTGTTCTGAGAAACTGCTTTCTCTGACTTCAGTAAAGGGATTTTTATGATTCCTGCCAATTCACATCGTCCAGTGTCCAGTTTGACTAGAAAATCACAACCACATCCAGACATCGTGTTGCATACCTGTGGTCTCATCCCACTTTCAGTCTCTAACAGCCCCATTTGCATGCTTGTCAGTTCATTCATCCACAACATTGCCAATTATCCTGTGAAGAATCCCGTTTTTATTTAAAATAAAGATCACGATTCTCCCACGATTCTGAATATACAACTTAATAACTAAATAACAACAACAAAGAAATAATAATTTACTAAAGGCTACAAACTTGGCTGCATATGTTTTTTTTTTTTTTTTTTAATATTTTCCTTACTTGATGCATCAACATTTTTGAATAAAAAAACAGCTTGTCATCAACTGTAACTATTACATTGCTATGACCTTCACGTATTGCTTTCAAAGTTGAGCTTTTACTGGTTAAGGTTTGTAACACTAAAATAATAACACTGGTTGAAAAGAATAACGACTAAAGCTGCATGACTTACTGATGTGTTCATCAAATTATTAATGTTAACATATGCAAATCACAACTATTTAGACTTATGTTCATGCGAGTGTTTAAACACAGATTGTGATATTTTACAGATTTTCCATGCAGCTATCAATCTTATATCTTTTTTCACAGCAGATAAAGACATGTAGACCAGCCCACAATGCTGTTAGCAGTGAGCTCAAACTCCTCGCCACACCAAAAGCACCTCACAGTCCCTAACAGCAGGATATCTGGATGTCGCAGTGTTTCTCAAACTCCGGTCACAGTCCCCGCGTCTGAGACTGTGCCTTCATATATAGTCAAAGGCTGATCTCTAGACTTCAAAAGAAGAGCAGTCCCCAAGGTGGCTAAATCCACAGTGAGAAGAGCTTTTTCAGGATTACTTTTCCCCATCATGCCTTTCACCTCTCACCATAAAAAAAAGAGAACCGACTGCCATGCAAACAGAAATAGGAGGTGAGTCGCTACACCTCTAAGGCGCAGGATCGTCTGACTGTCAAAACCGTCCTCTGAGACTCCAAATGTCTCACAGATAAAACAAAACCTCAGCAGCTCTAGACAGCCGCTAGTGTTAAAGGCCTTTCACACCAATCACTATAAAGATAATAAACGTAGAGTTCTAAAAATCATTCTGAATGTAAAAAAAAAAAAAAAATAGGAGACCATAACAATAAAGATGTATGGAAATTATATTGTTGGGATCACTTTCAGAACAATTACAGTTAAAACACTGACAACCAGTCAGAATCCAGTGAAATGTAAAGAGGTCAAGCAATTTAAAGCTATACGACATTGTGGAGAAGCTCTACTTGATGTTAAACCCACATTTAAAAGATTATTTAAAGATAATAATCATCTTGGTAAACAATTTATTATACTATGAAAAATAATGACTAAAATAATGACACTACTACACTGACTATGATCACTAAAATTACTGTTTGATTTGATTGATTACACGAGCTGGATTCACTGGTCAGATGCGCTAGTAGCACACCGAGGACACCTGCTGGTTACAAGAAGGTCAATGCAAAATGAAAAGCATTAACTAAATAAAAATAAACAGATTGTTATTGGGGGCGTCACGGTGGTGGAGTGGGTAGCACAAAACATGTGCTGGATAAGTTGGCGGTTCATTCTGCTGTGGCGACCCCTGATTAATAAAGGGACTAAGCCGAAAAGAAAATGAATGAATGAATGAGACTGTTACTGTTAATCAGTGTGGATGCAAATATATGAATTGTTCAACTGATATGGCATGAACAGGCCTTTAGTCTTTAGAAGACAGCCTAAAAAAAAAAAAAACTTTACAAATCATCTGAAGTGAAATAAAATAAAATCTCAGTTTAAGACCAACACGATAGATGCTAAAGCTAAATATGCTAATTCAGTCAATGCATGACGAGTTATGCTTCAAATTCCAGATATCAGGGAAACATTCATTTATACACATTAGGGAATATACATCTGCAAATTTTTTAAAGGCTTTAAAAAAAATGAAAGAGCAATTTTATTTTCATGAATACATCAGATCTCAGATCTATTTTATGTATTGTCAAAAAAGTGGTTAATTTGTGAAAAAAAATAAATAAATCAAATAAATAAATAAATAAAAAGAGTCGTAGCCCTAAACTCCACCCATGAGCAAATTGCACTAAAATGTGCAACCGAGACCTTACAAATTCACACAAAAATAATAATAAAAAAAGGGTTCAGAATTTCTGGGAGATTGCATTGGATACATGTATTCTGCAAAAAAACAAAAAAAAACTTGAAATATTTATCCAGTTATACCAGATAGATTCTTTTTCATAATGACAGAAAACAAAACGTATTATGGTTTTGATAACAATAACCACCCTATGCATTCATTAGTACAGCAAAACAAGTAAAATGTTTTTTTACTTGAATTATTGTTTTGTAAATCCATAACTTGTTTTTCCCCATATATTGTTTCTGCATGTCACATACACTTAATACACTTCATTTCAACATGTGCACAGACATCATCACCTACTGTATTTGCAATAAAACTGCAGGTTAACTATGTTTATATATATATATATATATATAACAACTTATATATGATTGTAACTTTAACTTCATTTGAGTGTAATGCAATAATGTGCGGCTTTTGTTAAGCTTTTTGTTAAAACACTAATTATTGTAAAAAGCGCTATACAAATAAATTTGAATGGAATTGTTATCTATGCAGTCAGCATGTAAAGCTGTCCACAAAACGATACTTTTTTCCAGAGAATGTAACCAAGACTTTCAATTAGTTTCTTGTTTTGCATGGCATGTCTCTATTACACAACAGTCAACACATGGGAATCTGTTTGACTGAACACACGGTTGATTCTAATCTCTCCTTTTTTCGGGTACCTAACACAAAAATGTTGCCATAGCAACATTGTATTTGCTCAAGATTGTGCCGAAGCATTCATCTCTTTCCTTCATTCCCCAACCAAACCTTCCTCAGTTGCTCTCCTGTTTCCCTGTCCCTCCGGCGGGACATATGTCACTTCTGACAGCATATAATAAAGTTCAGAAGCCCACTAATGACACCAGCAGGCGCTGAAATAGCACAATGGTGGAAAATCTTGTTCATTACAAGCATGAAGTCTCCGAGGTTTGTTATTCTTCTTCTCTCTTTTTATTCTTTTGACCGCAATGTCATTCATTTAAGAAAGCATTTCACCTCTTCAGACGTTTTCAAGACCACAGATGGTAAAAAAAGAAGAGGAAAAAAAACCCCAAAAACATTCTGAACGAAAGAGACACAAACATGTCAGAAATGGTGCTTTAAAGGTAAGCCTGAGGAAGTGAGCAGAAGAAAACATTCACATATTTGTGGACCACACACATTTCTGAAGGCATAACGTAAACATGTAGTCGTGTATGACAATCACGCATCAGTTCACTTCTTTTTGAAAGATGATGAGCTTTCTGACATCCAGACAGGTATGGGGGGTTGGAGACGTGTGGGTGAGCAGAGTAACAGCGGGAGCTTTACTACAGTATAAACACAAGATGATTTACAATGTCTATTCACTTGGTGGACATATTTGCAATTTCTCAGCTATTTCTGATATGAAAGCCTTATATATATACACATGAGTAAATGCTGAAATCTCAAAAGCTGCTTGTTGCACTCATTTAAATAACAGGTTTCAAATTAGCAACACAATCTGACATGAACCGTCAGACTTATAAATAATAAATGTTGTTTTGTATACTCAAAAAGCATTAAAAGAGCTTCCAATAGTGCATGTATGGTAATGTTGATTGCTCAGTAAAAAAAAGAAAAAAAAGAATAATATGTTTATAGAATAAATAAATAAATAAATAAATAAATAAATAAATAAAACCTGTATTAGACCTTGTTTTGATATTTGAAAACTATCTTTTCTTGGACCTATGAACCAAATTTTTCTAAAGTAAATAAAAAAAAAAAAATAGTTTATGTAAAAATGACTTTATGCAAGTCATTATCATTACAATTTAAGTCATTTCAGTATTTAAATAAAATCAAACTTAAAATGAATTAGTGATTTAACAATTTTCATAACAACTATTATATTATATTAATCATGTCATGCGATTAATTGGATTATTTAATCAACTGGCAGCCCTAACAAACTAAAAAGGAAAAAAAAACACCTTGAAAATGCTGCGGAACCCAACCAGTGTCTGTCTGAAATTTAAAATGACAAAACCAATGACATCACTAGAAAGCTCAGATGTTTAAGTCATATGTCTCATCTGTAACGCCCCCATGAGAGACGCTTAAAGTTCCACTCTTTAACTCCAACACATTCAGCTCCACTTCCTTCTTTCAGACCCCTGCGGGACAGGGACGGTCCCCATGGGAAAGCGTGCTGTTTGTGCTTTCACGAGAGTAAAAAAACATCATCGCTGCAGGGTTTTAAACCTCCTCATTCGTCATGTCGCTGCCTCTTGTAAAACCTACAGCGCTGCAGCAGAGGTTACAGGACTGAAAATGCCGATTGGTCCGGTGTCAAAGGTTTGACTTACAGCTCTTGATATGCACCACTGGGCTTTTAAAACCAGAGCTGAAATCACTGCTGTGCAAAGACAAGCAATGACACATGGCCTCTAACAAAACCACACATGCAAAAAAAAAACAGCTAGCGTAGTGAAGAATGTAACACTCAGCAAAAAAAGAAAGGGGAAAAAATGGAATAGTTGAACTTCTAATAGCAGGGTTGCAGTTAGCGAGGCAGGGTACATTTAATCTAATAATTCAAATATCATTCCATGATGCAGGCTTTCCTACACTTGCACACTGCCCTACTAAACTGCAGGAGAGCTAACAGTTGGCATATAACGTAGAAATACCACACTTCTTTTTCATTACAGATAATCCTGGACAACATTACCCTGTAAATAGATGTTGAGTTGCAAGGCGGTTGCTAAGCTTTTCTGAAAGGTTGCTAGGTGGTTGATATCCCCAACAATGGATACACTGTAAAAATGTTAGGTTCAACTCAATTGATTTGTGTTGGCAAAGCATGAAAGAATTAAGTTAACTTACTAGTTCTTACAAATTTAAAGGTGCAGTATGTAAGTTTGACACCCAGTGGTTGAACTAGGTATTGCACTCCTGGATCAAAACAAACGCAAGAACAGGTTGTCAGATTGAGGACAGAAGTGAGTGATTTAAACCAACTAAGCTCTAAATAAAAACAACAACGCCGAATAGAAGGAATATTTTCCATTTTAAAAGGAGTTTTTGTTCTAACCAACACATTGAATTCATATATTAGAAACAGCTTCTATTTCTCACAGGTGAACAACAGAAAACTATGACAATGACCACCTCAGGTAAACCTCATGTGCTTTATTCAGTGTTAAATGCTAACAATGTGAGTTTGAACTGTATTATTGCCATATACTGAAAGCAGCAGCAGACGGTTTATCTCAGATCTTAAAAAAAAAAGAAATCGTTTGAAATTGAACTTTTAACTAAACATATATGAGTGATTCAGCATGTACATTTAAAGAGGGTTAATGTTAATATGTATTAAATAGATTATAAACCATACCATTTCATGAGTGAGTGCATATTCTGTGCTTCTGAATGGCTGTATTTACATTTCTGTCGTGTTTCGTCTGGTGCCATCAACCAAATTGCTCATCACTGCATATCTCGTCACATAGCGTGTTGTTAGGACACGGGGTTACAATGGGGTTACAAAGGGGGAACCTGCTCACCTAATGTTTACGTTTGTAATATTTTTATCATTTGCTAACTAATAACCTCATATGGAACTGAGTCTACGTCTTATTTAGGAGTTTGCTACTGTCCACCGGAGGTCGCATTTCGGTCACGGACGCATGCTTTCAGAGGCTTTCTGACTAAATGAATGAAATATACTGTTTTCAACAAGGCAACCCAGGGTGCTGAAATATATTTGGCTAAACTGGCAGGGTTCAGGTTAAAATGACCAAAACAAAGACACGGAAAACACATTTTCAAAGTAGAATATCTGACTTCAGCATTGTTTTTCAGGTAAACAAGTATGTTCAATTGACTTGTTTCTTTAATATCTGCATATTATGGTATTTTCATGCTTTAGAAAAGTCAAAAACTTACATACAGCATTTTTAAGTGTAATGGACATAAAACAATTAAGTTGCTCATCAAAACAATCTTAAGAATTTTGTGGTTTCATTTTAAATAAGCAATTTGAACAAACAGCAAACATAATTGTTTGAGTGTATGTACAGAATGACAGATAGAAAAACAGAATGATAAATAGGTAGATAGATAGATGCACAGTATATACCAATTAACAACATTTAGTAAAAAACCAACAACATAATGATAGAACAAACAATGCTAGACCAAATAAGGACAGAATGAGTGAAGTTAAGAATGCTAGACAGATCTCTCTAATGAGAAAACAAATTATAGAACAAACAACCTCCAAATGACAAAGAAGAGCTATAACAACTGAACAATGAGAGGAAAGAGAGAGAGAGAGAGAGAGAGAATTTGCCAGTGACTTAAATTAAAAAAATAAATAAATAAATAAATCAACAATGATTAATAGCAAAAGGTTAACACCAGAAGAGAAGCAAGCAAGTAAGTGAATGAATGAATGAACATTCAGAAAGCATACCTTCAAATATATATTAGTAGGACAATGTATATCAATAGGACACTAAGAGATTAAGAGATCCATCATCATCAATTCTACAAAGTGATTTATTCCCCATATATTAATAAAAGTTTCCAAATCTTCTTATTGATAAAAACCTTTTATTATAATTCTGAAATTTTAATTTCAATCTTAAATTTACTAGACTAAAATTGACAGGATGAGTTGACCCCTCATCACCGATTTTACTTTGACAACCATATTTCCATATTAGCTTGTTTAAACAGAAAATTGATAAAAACATGAACTTGTTTTCTATCCTGACTAGTTTGGTCCATAAATAAATAAACCATAGAAAAAAAAACTCTAACCCTAAACTTTAAAGGTTGGCACCATTTCTCTATTTGAACACACACTTGCTGCAATCTCTCATTAGTTGATTGGTTGATTGATTGACAGACAGACAGACAGACAGACAGACAGACAGACAGACAGACAGACAGACAGACAGACAGACAGACAGAATATATAAACATAGAAAAACACAATGAAAGATAATAAATATAACAAATATACAACAGAGTGAACAAATAACAGAACAATACTGTATATTAAAGATAACTTAAGAAAAGATGTATTATCAGATGAATTCTGATTAAGCATCCCTGCTATACTATTTATACTAGCTATAATATTATATGAGGCATCACAATATAAATAGCACACATGTAGAAAACGTCGAGTCTGAAGGGGTTTAAAAAGGGACAGAGAGGAGACACCAAGCACAATTGGATGGGCTGAAATACATTTTCCCGCAAGCAATGCTGCTCCAAAAAAAAAAAAGTACATGTCCGAAAATAACTTAGAAAAGCTGGTTTGAGTTAACCAAGCAAAGCTCCGAGGCTGACAGGGAGGAGAAGACGGCTGCACGATGACAGGGTGGCTGTCTGAACAGGGCGGCACAACTAACAAGCCAAGCACCAGGCTGCGGACCGGCTGTGCTGGCGGTTTACAAATAGAAGGCATGAGGAAAATAAAAAAAAAAGAACAACAAAGGGCCTTGCAAACAAACTCTTGGCTAAAAAAATAGGCCAGAGAAAAAGCTGGTCTGTCATTGTGAGACAATTTCAGCATGAAAAAATGCAGTGTCAAATGAGTGGAAACACTTGAGTATGCTTTCCAGAGTTTAAGTGGCTTGTAGAGATGGGCAACCCACACTGCTTACAGATCATGTTGTATTATATTAACATGGCAATGAGATAAGTTAGATTTCCTTAATCTGTTCTGTAAGTTCAACTTTAGATTATTCGTCACAGAGCTATTTTGATGGAAATAAACTGACAATTTCACTGGAAACAGAGGTCTGTGCTAAAAATAACACAACTGTAAAATTGTAGGATTTAACCATGACCTTGTGAAAACAGACAGCTAAAATGAATTGTCTTTGCCTATACTAATGCAAAAACAATTATGTCTTACTTTTTTCTTACATGCAATAAAAAAAATTTCTGTGTTACAAATACAAATCAAGTAATGTGAAATCAGATTAAAATGTTCGTTAATGTGTCTCAGTCTGAACAATCTGTTGTCATTACTGCACCCGGCATGACAGCAGAAATGAACGTTTATTATGCACTGAAACACATGGCTGGATAGTTTTTAATTAGTCTTATTCATTTGTTTTTCATTAAAATATCTTTAGAAGATCTTTAAAAAGAAGATTTTTAAAAGACAGCATATAAAAAAAAATTCAGACAAGTAATTTGTAACACCAGTCTTTTTCTTTCACATGTTTAATGTCAAATTTAAAAATGTATGAATTTTAAAAAACTGTGCTCTGCAGAAGAAAATCTGATTTATTTAAAAAGACATGAGAGTAAGAAAATGCATGGAATAATTTAACAAATTTCTTGAAATCAAGTGAAACAAAACTAGCCAATGCATTCGAACAAAAGACCTTCTCTGGATGCAGTGTTGCTTCTAAAATGACTTTATAATGTATTAAATCAGATCATCTAATCATTTGAATCGCACATTCTCTGGCAAATAAACCCATAACCATAATAAAAATGATAAAAACTGAAAAGAAAGAAGGCTGTTTTTTGATTTCTTTCCCCTTGCCTATATGTTCAGATTTATGCCATCTCCATTCCCAAGATGAACCTATGACCTTTCCTTGCTAGTTTAACAACCATCATGAATGTGCTAGAAAAAGTGAAGACTGCGAAAGGCCTAAAAAAAAGCACATTTCCCCTGCAGCGTGAACAATCCTCTGACCACAACAAGTTAAACGCTACTGATGACGACTGCAATCTGAAGGCCACAGTGGAATCCATCAATCACCGCTCTTCCTTTCCACAAACTTGCACCATTCATACCCTGCCCATGCATTTATTTCATCTACTCCAAAATCTCTTCTAATCGAGACAGATTACACCCCAGCTGGGTCTCCAGTCCAGCTCCATCATTCTAATTGACACTCAGGCTGCGCAAGAGCACACTGCACATCAATGCATCGAAGATAAACAGTGAATTAGAGCAGTGTTTCCCAACCCTGTTCCTAAAGACACACCAACAGTACACACAATTAACCTCTTCCTATTCAAACACACCAGAATGAAATCATCAAATCATTAAAAGAGACTCCAAAATCTGAAATGAATAGTTCCGATAAGGGAGACATACAAAGTATGTATTGTTGATGTGCCTTCAGGAACAGGGTTGGGAAACACTAGAGCATTCACTGGAAGGAGAATGTAAGGCAACCTCAAGCTCCATCTCCACCTCACCTTTTTCTTCTTCACTCTCCTCCTCTTCTCCATCCCGATCTTCTTCTTGTTCTTCTTCTTCTTCTTCTCCATTCTCATCCTCGCCTTCCTCGTCGTCTTCAACTTCAACATCCTCTCCGTACACCTCTCTCGAGTCTTCTCTTGCATCTCCAACAATACCTTGTGCACCTCTGGGACTGGTGCAGCATCCAGACTGCAGAAGGGACTGATCAGACAGGCTCAGGCTGGATGTACAGGCCCGAGATGCACAGCAGAATTGAGACATCCATTGCCTAAGAAGCGAAGATGTGCGATTCTGCCTTGTCGGCCCTCGTCCTGTGCGGTCATATGGACGAGATCGCTTCCTCCTCTGCCACGTGCATCTGGCCCTTGTCCCAGCACATGCCTTTCTGACCGTCAAAGCGAAATCCATAATCCAAACAAGCTTACAGCTGGGGTCCAGCTCATCAGGAGAACAAGTTCAATCTGTTGCGTCCATGCAGTCGCGAAAAGAACTGAAGGGAAAATGAGCACCCTGCTTCTTTTCTCCTTCAGAGCAGTTGTCAGTGAACAGGGAGGAGAGGACTTCGACGGCGGTTTGGTTGCTCTGCTGAGCTTCAGAGAAACCGCTGGCTCAAGCTTTAACGGGAACCATGAGGAGTCTGAAGAGTCGGAGTCCAAACACCATAAAAGGAGGGAGGGAGCGAGCGAGAGCTGCAAGAAACCGCTAAACCCCATCGCTCTGTGTTTCTTGCTCGACGCAGTAAAAAATGTTGGAAGGGCATGTGTTGTATATGCGCACATGCAAGGCCTGCACAAATAAAAAAACACGAAGAGTACAAAGGTTTTGGCTTACCGATGCAGAGCATATCCAGGTCAAGAAACACAGCCAGAAGTGACTTTGAGGAAACCCAGCTTCTACTTTCCGAAAAAAGGAAAGGTCTTGAGTGCATGTACAGACTGTAACGTCATTAACATATTTGGAGCGGGAGATAAGAGACGGTCAGGATGACCCCACAACAAACAGAGAGTGGAAGAAAGTAACAAGCAGAAAAAAACAGATGGTAGTGCTTAACGAAGTGTGCAAGGCTGGGGGTCGGATTACGATGTTGTCGGGCTGCTTAAACTAAAGGGGCCAGGGGTCACGCTTCTCTGACCCTTGAGGCCCCGAGAGATGTATTCTATTGGAGGCAAGAGCGTTGGGTGCAAGAAGGTCGCGTTTCACTGTAATCCCATGATGCTCAATCAATCACTTGTGTCTTGTCGCTTCCATCTCAACCAGATACTCTGCGTATTGAGAAATGCGGCTAAAGTAACATTCATGAGATGCTATTGTGGGAAAATCTACAGCTGTCATGCGGGTGCCGTTGAAAACAACATTGGAACTAGTATTGGGTGCAATTAATCACCAAGTAACTAGTTACTCTAATTAAATTACTTTTAAGCCGGAAATGTAAAGGGATTACTTTTCATTTTGAGGTCATTTAATTACAGTTACTTATAATATACGTGCTTAAATACTGTACATACATTCAAAAGTTCTACATAAATCAATCCAGAGATGTAGAGTAATATATATTTTGCAAAATAAATTTTTTTTCTCCAACTAAAGAAGAACATTTATCATTTATTAAGACATATGCTTAAGAAAAAAATTATTAAGAAATTAGCTCACAACAATATAAAAATGTATAAATTTGGAGAAGCAGAGTAACTGTAAATATATATTTTTGTTATTCAGATATTTTGCATATTTAATCACTTTTTTTTAACTAAAGAAGGTTTTATTTGTCAGACACGTTGCTTAAGAAACAATGAAATTCGAGTGTATCCCAAATTGCCAATATATGATATAGATGAAATATGGTGTCATTACTTTGAAACATTTTGTGTTTTGATAGTTGTGAAAGTGTTATTTCTTAAACAAATCTAAAAGGTCCCGTCTGACTCAAAGAATCAATAGACTTAAAGAATTAAGAGTTTTATTTTGATTGCCTATGCATTGAGGTTAATGTGGATTAGTATTAAGGAATTCATTTACTTGTTGAGTAACTTTTCAGAGGGAGCAGTAAGAACAGCGATTTAAATACAATTGTAATGATTCAATTAGTAATTAATGACGTTTTTGAAGTAACTTACCAAACACTGATTAGAACAATGCAGTGTTCATGTGTTTATGCCATGAAAATGAGGTTTGCTACCTAGCATTAATTTTGAATTGCTTTAAAAAAAACATTAAGAAAAGCAAATAGGTAAGACAGATGTTAAGACAACTGACAAAGGCTATCCCTTTTTTCTCTCAGAGTAAGAGTGCTTGCAGCAAACAGCACTGACTTCTTAACCTACATGACACAACTACAACACTTCCTACTGACTTCCGTGACAGAAACCCTGAGAGAACACTGAAAAGGCGACATGTGGTACAGACAGACTTCCCACGCTCTTTAAAAATAAAAAATAATAAAAACGCACACATTATGTGCACAGTGACGTTCCTGGCATCTTCTGTGAAAGAATCTTGCCAATTCAAGTGTGAGTCTGGACAGCGGGGAGTGATGTGGGTAACACTTGAGAGTAAATAACCCAAGAGAACTTTGGTTTATAGTTTATAGTGAGATTATATAGTAATCTAACCTCCATTGGATTGGTGAAATCTTTTTAAAATTAAGGAAAAATGTTTAGTAACTCAGTTTAGTAAATTTTTTTATTCTTCAGCCTGGTCTCCAGCTTCGTATTAACAAGTGAGTTCAGTGATCGGATCACATATGGCCAACTAAGATGCATTGCTGTTTCTATCTGATATTAACATGGGTTCAAATGAGTCTTTTGTCACTACTTGTGCTCAGATTTTGTCATGCTCCATATCACATTTGCAGGAGCGCTTAGTGTGATACATGAGCACCACTGAATGAACAAAAACATGTTGCAAAAGACTGTGGATGAGAACTACAATTTTGATCCTAATTTTCATTTAAGTTTTAAACTGATAGAATAGATGAACACATTATTTTTAATTAGCTTTTTCACAACATGTCCCATAACTGGCATTTTGTGGATCTTTAAATGAATTTGACCACACTACAAACCAGTAGAAGTGTGTGTGTTTTTAGTACCTTTAAAACTGGTCAAAAGAGAACAAGTACTACTTTTACCAGTACATACAGTACATGTACCTGTACCTATTGTTTTGTTTGTCTTCATAAACTTAGAGACAATTTGCAATTACGCGTATGGTGATCCACTACATGCAATACTTGCTGACCGAGGAGGTAAAAAAAAAAAAAGGTATCATTAATCACCTTCAAAAACAAAAGACCACAAACAAACAAACAAAAACACTACAAAACAAATAACACAATACAAAACACTACAAAACAAAACAACAAAAACACACAAAACAAACACCACAAAAGCAAAATCAAAACACCACAAAACAAAAACACACAAATCAAACACCACAAAAAGCAAAGCAAACACCACAAAACAAACAAAAACAACACAAAAGAAATAACAAAACCAAACACACACACAAACAAACAACACCAGGAAAACAAATAACACCATAAAACAAAACAACAAAACACCACAAAACAAATAAAACAACAAAACACCACAAAACAAAACAACAAAAACACACAAAACAAACAACACACTACAAAAGCAAATCAAAACCACAAAACA
>CAIGQW010055694.1:9171197-9181583 GCA_903798125.1 Danio choprae | reverse complement strand
CACAAAACAAACAACACACTACAAAAGCAAATCAAAACCACAAAACAAACAAAAACACCACAAAACAAACAACACAAAACAAAACACTCCAAAATAAAACACCACAAAACAAAACAACCAAGCAAAGCAAAACACCATAACAAACAAACAAACAAACAAACAAACAAACAAACAAACAAACAAACAAACAAACAAACAAACAAAAACACCACAAAACAAGTAACACAAAACCCACACAAAACACCAAAATAAACCCTAAAACCTCTGGGTGAGTAAATGATTTAGAAACCCAGATTATTCCATTAAATAATTTGACAAATACGAAAAATTTCTATTCCTGACACAAAGCATTAATCAATCAAATACTGGACAAATCCACTGATATCATGCATTTAAGAGATTTTAAGCAAATATTAAAAATACTAAATTACAATATTAAATATCACTCAATCTGGATTTTTCTTTTAATGAGACAAACAGCAACGACTATATTTATATTTTAAATGATGTAAACGTATAAACAAAAACGATTATGACGCAGCGAAACGTGCTAATATTAACAACAACCCATATTCTTTTTATTCTGTCTATACCAAACAGTAGGCAGAGGAAGTCCTGGCACATTAAAAGCAATAACACCACTTTAGAGACAGTGTGAAAGATTTGGTGGCAAATCCGGAAAGAGACAAGCTCTGCATTTTAAAAATATCTCTACGATTAACAGACAGCCTCCCACATGGACAGGTCTCAAGATGACAGATCCTCAGCGATCTGTTACTAATATAATGACAGCGCTTCTCCATTTCTACTCATGCTGTCAAATGGTTTCTCATCCTCCAGCACCAGAACTGCCAGGACACCTGCTATTACAGGAAAGCCAACATTCATTTACAGGGAGACACCTTAAGATGAGTCCAGTGTTGACAGAGAAATCTCCGCTGTGATTGGCTGAGCTGACGGAATGTTCATGGAAACACTGCATAACATAATTTCGCCATTTTTTTGGAAAGTAAATATAGACTCCTCTGTTATATAACATAATATTTGACTTTGTTTGCATATTCTGCAAGATAATGTGCCGAATTTGTTGAGTTCTGCAAACAATCTTTGTGGAAAAATCATTAAATATTCACATATTTATATCGGAGTTGTTTAATGATGCCCCCTTTCTCCTCTTTTTTTAATGTATTCAGCAGTAGCATCGAGGTGATGAAACACGGATTTCTGAAACACTAAAAAAATCCAATGTGTTAATTGTATTAACTGAATTGCATTTTTCCACAAAATGTCTGTCATATCATATAATTATTAAAGATACTGATAAATCTAGCACTGGCTTCAATTAATAAATGACTAATGAATGAATGAAAATCAATTATCACTATACAATTTTGTACAATTAATTATTTATTCAGCATTAATGTATTAAAAATATTGCTGTGAAGAATGTTTTCATTCTTTAAAAAAACAAGTATTTTATTAATATTCAATTATATATTTGTTTTAAAAATGATATGATGTTCCTGTATTGATATGAAAACATGTTTTATCCCATGTCTAAAATGTGGAAAAAAATATATCCTGAACAGACTAACAGATGCATCATGGGCATGATGGCAGGGACAAATTGCTATTTTAGAGCTGTGAGAACTCAACTCTGGATGACAGTTCCCTTGGGCTGCATTTTGAGGCAGTTTATACCCTTATACTGCAGAAAAACTGTCAAAACCGCACATTTGCAAATCTTTCTTGTGATATTAATGCATTAGGAAAACTGTCTCCAAGAAACAAAACCAGAGGAATTGAACAAGCTAAAACAGCCACCAAGAGCAAACAAATATTTTCATTACAAACACATTTTGTTTTTAATGAAAGAAACAAGCCATGCCACAGCAGTGATAATTACATAAGAGATCACTCTTTAAGAACACTACAGTGCCCTAATATTGACACCCATTGTAAATATGAGCAAAGAAGGCTGTAAAAAATTTATTTGTTCTCCAGCTGTGACTATTGTAGTTTTTTGGCCATTCAAACCATCATCCTAACAGACAGACACACATCCTCTTCCAGGTTGATTTATGACATTTAAAGTTGACTGGGATTTCTTAATTATTGCCTTGATGGAGGAAATTATACTTTCAATGTTTTTGGCATTTTCTTATTGCCATTTGCCATGTTGTGAAGCTCAACAACCTTTTGCAGCAAATCACAGCTTTGTTATTTGTTTTTACCCATTGTGATTTACACGACGTAGCCAAAAACTGAAAAGCATTTTAAAAACTTTTCACGTTTGCATGACATCGTTTTCAAAACAATTGGTTTTAATACATACATGATAACGATTGGAAACGCTGCATTATGAATGCCAGGCCAGTATTTATTGCTGTCACCTTGTTAGTTAACAGAAGTGACGGCTCAATGTATGTAGAATTTGTCATGTGTGTAAGATGTTACTCCATTACTCCACTGTTGGTTGTAATGTGAAGTAAATCCATATTTTGCTTATGAGGTGTTAGGAAACCCTTGAGCAACAACAACACTACAACATACTCTGCCATTGTTGTGTGTTTGTTTGCGATTGCCTTGAATCTACACTCCTATAAACACGTACAGTACTATGCATACGCATGACGGCATCGTTTTCAAAGATTCTTATTTTAGGGAATTTACACGGACACAACAATGAGGGCGCTTACAAAAACTTCCAGTTTGAAACTAGTTTTTAGTCACAAAAAATCTGTTGTCATATAAACAAACAGGCAAAACACATAAAAAGCTTCCATTTTGGCTGAAAATGTTGTAGTGTAAATGGCCACTGAATAAGTTTGACCTGTTTTCTCTGTAAAGCCCTTGAGAAACAGCCCAGTGGGCAACTTGATGTCAAGATGACATCAAAAAGCATGTCAAAGATGCACATTAATTTGATTCCAATTGACTACCTTGATGTCAAAACGGCATCAAATTGATATCTAAAATTGCAGTCAAAAAACACATCAAAAATCAATTACAGGACTGTCCAGAGATCAATTTTTGATGTGTTTTTGATGCCAATGTTTAGATGTCAATTTGATGCTGTTTTGACATCAAGGTAGTTTACATGTGTTATAGGAACACAACATCCAGAGTAAATGTGTCATTTGGAATAGAAGCTTTCAGAATAATAAAACTATTCTTACATTATAATGTTTTTTTGTGTTGTTATTTTGGTGGTCAAAAAGGCATCAATGTCAAACGGATGTTAAGATTTTGACATCTAACTGATTATAATGTCCTTTTGACATCAAGTTGCCCGCTGGGAGTTGGTCATGGTTGAAGGATGTCCTGTTTGAAGTCACCCAGGTGTATTATAATGTAAAATATTCCAATTGTCATATTTCAAAAACATTTTCAAAATGTGTGACAATAATTGTTGCACACACACAAAATTATTTCTGATACATGTTTCTATTTTTGTTTGCAAAAGATTGTTCTCTATGAGACCAGAGTATTTTTGTTAATATTTTGAACAAAGCAAAAGACCAAAAGTAAAAAAAAATAAAGATATTTGATTCACAGCCGTCTTTGCTCACACTGTTAACTTACTGGCAGCGGTTTCCCAGTAACTTACTGTAAATCAATTACAGTAAAAAAATACGGTTTATATACATTTATCTTGCTGTATATGTATTGACCGTATTGTATGTCTTTACTGTAAAAGAGTAATTGTCATAATGTGATTTTAAAATACAGTAACATACTGCATAAATGTCCCACAGTAAAATTCTGTTTATATTACAGTTAAATACTGTGTAATTTACAAAAATTGGTAACAATGCATATTTCCCAAGGGTACCAATATCAGTGGAGGGACATGTATTAATCCCAACATTTAAACATTTCTCTCTCACTCTCACTTACGTAGATGCTTCTTGTTTTGGATCTGCCATAAAAAAGAACAGCTGGTTGGTCAATGTACCCGACAAATCCATCAAAGCTCATCCGGCACGATTTGTACACCGTGACTCCATTTTAATGAGGAGTGACGGCTCATTTATGTCCCCGGTGAGAAGGTGGCAGCAGGGAGCGAATGTCACTCCCCAACAGGCATCCTCAAATGATGTGGGTGAGTTATGTAAAGCATTGCTCTGGAGACTGCACCTTACACCTAGACCTAGTGACTGGGTGGATGTTTTAATTCCAGCGTGTTTCTGAAGCATAATCACACATATTTGTCCACATGAAGCTTGCCACTGAGGATGTTGTGGGTGGTTTACAGGGTCTTCCTATGCAGTTGCTATTATTGCTACGTGGGTTGCTGTAAATGGCTGCTAAGCAATTACTTATGTCGCTATGACAGGGTTTCCCCAAACAGGGTTTTGTGAACTCCTAGTGATGATAAATTGCTAATAATTAAATCATATGTTAAAAACAATAAAATGCACACATTTATGAATAATTAATAACTATTTGCAAGATTCACCAATAGGAAGCAAAAAAAAAATATTAATAATAAATACAAATAAAGTAAAACATGTAAAATAACATGTCTAAATAAAATAAAGTAACATTTAATTTTAACATTGTAATTTATTTATAATATTTTATCAGATGGCAATGCTTTTAGTAATGCCTGCTTATTGATTTATGTTAGTTGTGGTATTTATTGGATTTTTTTGGCAAGTAAAGAAAAATTACAATCAACCAATAACAGAACACAATAACCTGCAGAACCTGAAATATCATACTGTACATGTCAAAAGGTTCAAGACGGGTTACACACCAATGTTTAGCCCAATTACAAAATACTAATTACTACCACTATTTACTTACAATCAAGTAGTTTTAACTTATATCTTACATAAAAATATTCTGAAGAACGTTGGGAAAAGCGGTCAATGACATCCTTCGTACACTGTACTACATTTTTTAGTTAAATCAAATTAACTTTTCTAGTAATCTCAACTTGCATCAGTCAAACTGACTAAAAATGTTAAGTTAAACTTTGTATAAATATGGATGAAACCTGATCAACTTATTAAAATAAGTTAAAGCAATATTAAAAAAAATGGTTGTCTT
This sequence comes from Danio choprae, assembly GCA_903798125.1. Taxonomy (NCBI): domain Eukaryota; kingdom Metazoa; phylum Chordata; class Actinopteri; order Cypriniformes; family Danionidae; genus Danio; species Danio choprae. The sequence continues at coordinate 9,176,525 of CAIGQW010055694.1, read as the reverse complement.
TGTCATTGATTTTTTTGTCATTACATTTTTTACAGTGTCAGAACAAAAAATACTATGACAATCAATGGCTGAATTCCTCAATACATCTTCCTTTAAGTTCAACAGAAGGAAGAAACTTTAACAGGTTTGGAACATGTGGAGGACATGTACATTTTGGGGTGAACTGTCCCAAGAGTTTAAACCACTAACCACAGAAATGAACATTCAAGACGGTGATGCTTGACAAAACAAATGCATGTGAATAAAAGAGAACAAGTGTAAGTGATGATCATAGACAAAATGCTCACCGTCTTCATCCAAAAACAGATCTCTCCTTTTCCTTCCTCACAAACAGATAAATCCATCGTCACGTTCTCTCGATCATAAAGCAAACTGGTTCTGAATTGAAGCATCTACTCCGTTGATCTTGAGAAACTGATACTCATGATGATGGAAGAGGTGAGAGGAGGAGGAGGAGCGAAGGAGAGAAGCTTGGCTTTGGGATGGAGAGAGAGAAAAAAAGCAAATCATGGCGCATGTGGAAGTCACGGCGTCACCTGGGACAGGAAACGAGGTGGTGTCACGCTTCCAATTATATCCCACGTCTGTGGCCCCCCTGGAAGCTTAAACGGCAGGCTATTTTGAGCCAGCAGAGGAGAGGCGCCAGAAGAAGAGGAGTGAGTGAAGAAGACAATGGTGTTTAAGAGCCCAGGGGGACGACTCATCCATTCAGAGATGCTGTTGTCATGACGAGAAGGAGGAGCCACGTTATAGGAGATATTTCTCAAGTGCCTTTGGTGCAAAGAAAGAATCCGGACATGAATTGCTTCATCAGAAAAGCACAGAGAAACAACTGGAATACCAGAGCATCAGGAACTTACTAAAGTATGTATGAATGAAATTAGCACCTACTAAAAACACAAACCGGTATTCAGTATTTGTGAATTCCTTGCAATCTCATAAGATCCATTTGTGGGCAGTTACAGTTGTGAATTGATAAAGGAGTGGCTCAATGATGGTTGCAATATAGAGCTATTAGATGGCCAATAAGAGCAGCCCAAAAGATGTACAGAGTCATTTGAATATGAGTGTGTCACATTCACACACAAACACACTTAGTCAAAGCAGCTTATTAACACAGTGAGTGTCAAAGGCAGCACATAGACACTGCATATTCAGTCTTTCACACTTTTTCCCTTCTTTCTGCCATATGTCCCAATCACAGGCACAATTCATTCTTTCATCTGTCCATTCCTCCACTTTCTCATTTCTACTTTCTCTTTCCTCTTTCTCAGCCATCCACCAGCTCCTTAATCCACCCCTCCATCCATCCATCCATCCATAAATGCCCCCCGATTACACACATTCATCCATTTATTCTTTGTTCCAGCTATCCATTCATTATTTAACCTATCCATCCATCATCCATCCATCTATCCATCCAACCATCCATCCAATATTTTTCATCCATTTATAAATGCTTATGTCCACTTATTTTTTAATCAGTCCATCCATCACACACAATCATCCATTTATACTTGTTACAGCCATCCATACATTATTGGATCCATCCATCCATCCATCCATCCATCCAGCTATTTCTTTTCATCCATTCATAAATACTTCTGTCCACTTACTTTTAATCAGTGCACCCATCCATCACACATTCAACAATTTATTCTTTGTTCCATCTATCCTCTCATTATTTAATCCATCCATCCATCTATCCATCCACCCATCCACTATTTATTTTTTTCAGAAATGTCCCCGTTCTTTCATCCATGCAATCACTCATTTTTTATCCATTCACACATATACATCGCTCTTTAATCCATCTATACACATATTCATCCATCTAGACATCCATCCAGCTTTCCATCATTCTTTCATCCCTTTGCCAATGCATTTTTTCATTCATCTATGCCTCCATCCACTTATTTTTTAATCAGTCCATCCACCCACCTGTTCTTTCACCTATCCATCCATCTGATCCTTATTTTATTCATTCACCCACTCATCTATCCATCAGTGCACCCATCCTTTCATCAGTATATTCTTTGTTCCATCTATCCATTCATTATTTTATCCATCCATCCATATATCCATCCATCCATCCATCCATCCACTATTTTTCTCATCCATTCATAAAAGCACCCCCTCTTTCCATGCAGTCACAATTTATTTATCCATTCCTCAATCCATCCATAAACATATTCATTTCTCATCTCAACGTTTATTAATCCATTTATTCATCTTTACACCCAAACATGCAGGCATATAAAAATCAGAAGACTGGGGGGAGGGGGCGTGTTTACATGTTTACCTACATACCTACATGTGTTTACATGTTTACCTATAATTTAAAACTCTCACCAGAATGCTGGTGATTACTGTAATTGCACTGGTTAAGATGGCTGGGAGGGTCAAAGGTCATTGTTCAGTCACTGGAACGGAAGCAGTCGCTCGGCAGTGATTGCCGTCATTAGGGTGTAAATGTAGCCTTCAGTTCCAGGAACTCACTCTCACATAAAAAAGGGGGACGAAAACCCCCTTAAAATGTTTCAACTTGAGAATAACCCAAGACTATCCATCTGGAGTGCCATGAGATCATATGAGCCGAGTCTCCCACCAGCTCCCATCAGTAATTGCAGCTTAAGTCATTCAAGAAAAAGACACTAGATTTTATCTTAAGCCCATTAAAATGTATGGCGCAAAGCGCGGGGTAATTTGTGAAGAAAAAAGAGCTTGAATAATGAAAGCATATGTAAGATCAGAAAGGCCGTTCAAACACACACACTCATCAGTATTCTGTATGAAATAAGAGCAAACCTCTAGTAGCCAATACAAATCTAATAGACAAGGATTCCGTTTTATCCCTCTGCATTAAAGGAAATGTTCACTCCAAAATTAAAAATTAAGTTTTCTTTTGACTCCTGTCTCATTCCAAACTTTCTTCAGTGGAACACAATAGATGAAATATGAAGAACATCCTGGCCATTTCTTATGAGTGTGAACTAGAACAAAGTCTACCGTGCTCCAAAATGACAAAAAGGTGCAACAACAACACTGGAAATTACATCGAATACTACAGTACAGTATATTTGAAACAGTCTTCTATCAAACTAAAATTAGAGTCGCTGGTTACTGTAAATGTTGATATATTGCACCTTAACTTTTAGCAAATTTATGAGAGAATTAAGATGTATGAACAGTTTGTTCTTTTGAGTCAGATCTTTTCAATCAATTGAATCAGTTGTTTTCAGAAGGTTTCAAATGGATAGTTCACTTAAAATGAAATTTCTATGATTATTTGCTACCTCTCTAAATCAGTAAGACTTCCTTTCAACTCTGCTGACCACAAAAGAAGATATTTTGAGAAAAAAAACAACAACAAAAAACTTGTTTTTGTCTATGTAATGTGCAACAGTGTTATCTGGTTAGCACTGTTAACAAAATCTACTAAAGTCTATTACAAATATATATATTTTTTCATACACGCGTCTAAAACCACTGTAAAAAAAATTACATAATAAAAAGTCCTAATTAACTTTATAAATTAAGTTAAAGTAACAAAAGGTGTCATAACTTATGTTTTTATGTTACTTTAACTCAATATAGAAAGTTAATCAGGTTTAAACAGATTTTAGCTTGATGTTTTAAGTCAGCTTAATTGGGGCAAGTTAAAATCACTTGTAAAGTTTAATTGGTTCAACATAAAAATTTAAGTGAGCAACATATTTTTTTTACAGCGTAGGGTTGCAGATGCACAGAGAACTTAGAGTATATATGGCAGCCCACATAATATCTGCTGAAATAATATCTATGAATATATATAACTGTGACTGCAAAAAAAGATGTCGATATCATTATGGTGACATTACTGACAAAAATAACATTGCAGGTGAACTTTTTTACAAGTTTTAGTTGACGTCTGCGGTGAATTAACTGTATATAAGTAGATATTATATATCCAGCATCCAAATAAAACACATCTGGTGTAAATCAAATATTTATCAAAATAAAAATTAAATCACATATTATATATTGTGGGAGGAAAATAAACAGTGAGCCAATATTTAGCAGAGGGCTGGACGAACAATACAGGACATGGAAAGAAAAGGAAATCACACTCTCCTCCGTACTGTCCTGCTTCCAGGAGAGTGTGGCTGAAAACAAGTCATTGTGTTGGGCTGAGCTTCCGCGGACAGACTGGACTGGACACACTCAGTGGAACAACTAAGAAATGATAAAAGCAGGAAAAACAATGCTGGAATGAGATGGAAAAAGTCACTGGCTCCAGTCCAAGCTCACGGGGGAGATGAAAACAGCCGAGGAGGTTAAAGAGAGGATGCAAACAAAAGTTCACAGGAGCAAATCCCTTTTCTGATCTTTCACCACTTTACAATAAACGAGGAAAGCACAGGAGGACAGGAAACAATGAAGAGAGAAGAGAGAAATGTGGGAAAAAGTGAATCCATGACTACAGTAGATTCACTAGGGCCACAGTGCTAGTGCTAACCACTTTAGCAACATGCAAGTGGATGCCACAATATACTGTAAAACCAGTAGGAAAAAATGTTTTAAAATACATTTTTAACATAAATATATCAATATTCCTTCCTTGTATGTATAAATACATGTATCTCTACAGTTCTTTCAGCACATCTACCCTCCTTCATAAATGCACAGCTAAAGATGTCACTGGACTACCACTGACAGCCTCCGCTGAAAACAACATGACGCTCTCTCAGGAGGCAATTAGCAATTCTGAAACATTAATGGTGCACTAACACTCCTTCAGCTGAGCAACTTCTCCACAGAGACAAAAAACGAAGACGGGAAACTCAGAAAGGAAAAGAAAATAATTAGTGCACCCTTGTGGCTGCTAACAGAAGTGCGGTGTCTATGATTAGAAAACCCCCCACAAAAGTATGGTAATTAATTGAATATATAAAATGTAATATTCATATATAAATACTTGAGGATGTACAAATTGTGCAATGATTTTGTACTTTTTTGAACAATTTTGTTTTGTTCTAATAAAAACAACTGAACATTACTGAATCATGATTACGTTTTTCACTTAAAAAGCAACATGACAAGACAATAAGCAATTGTTGTTGTTTTTTAAACAAAACAACAAACAAACAAGAAAATCCAAACTAATTGAGCTTAATATGTCTAATCTTGAACATTTTAAATCTTAAAATCAAACTAAACATGAGTGGGGCAAGAAAAAAAGGGTTTCCCCTTATTTTTGCACTCTACTGGCATTTTATTAATAAAAGAATAAATAATTTACATTTTATTAGATTTTTTTATTCAACTAACTAACTAACTAACTAACTA
>CAIGQW010055694.1:9133314-9161197 GCA_903798125.1 Danio choprae | reverse complement strand
CACACACACACACACACAAATATATATATTTTTTATGTTGAACCTCTAATCATTTTCCCTCACTCACTTTCCTTTGGCTTATTCCCTACATTATCAGGTGTTGCCACAGCAGAATGAACCGCTAATTACAATTACCATACAATTTTATAATTTATTCATATTTATTGTCTATTTCTACATTTTTGATCAAACATTTGCCCTGAAGTTCTACATAAACCTAAAAAAAAGAATTAGTCCATTCCATGTGATATATATATTCCAATATATATATATATAAACTATTAATTGATTGAATTTACAGATATGGAATATATCGTGGTATATCGCTATCAGGATATGAAATGACATGTATAAAAGCTATGATTTTTTTTGTCATATCGCCCAGCCCTAGTTCATATTAGTAAATAGATTAATTTTAACTAAAGACCATTACTGTTAGCCTATTGACCTCATTCTTCACATAATCTTTTTGGCTCAAGACTTCTGGTCATTCACTTCCATTGATTTTTAGAAGTTAAAAACAGCTCGTTCTGTTGCTTGAGGTTGCAAACTGCTAAGTTATTGTATTCTTCTTCTTTTTATGTATAGTCATGAACACACTTGTTTACAGAGCAAGCAGTTTGACCATTTTTTTGCAGTTTATTATTCCTAGTCATTTCTCCCATAGGCAACTGAGTTGGAAGTTCTAAAACAATCACAAAAACGAGTGCACTTCAGTCTGTACTTGTTTAAAATGAGCTGAAACAACACAATTCTTGAGGTTTTTTGGGGAATTGTTTTACGTTCAATCCACTTAAATTTGTAAAAACTGAACCGGTTAACTTAATTCCTTCATGTTGTCCCAACACAAATCGATTGTGTGGAACTTTTTTTAGTGTTGTGTATTGCAAAATAATGTCAATAATTTCACTTTAATATGAGAAAGTGCTCTAAAGACGCCAAACAACAACCAACTTAAATACAGTATAAAAAGCCAATGGTGGTTTCATAACAGTTAGAGTATATTACAATGAAAGGAGTCTTTTTAATGAATTTTATGGATGAACTAACTGTAAGACTGAACTCCGTCTGATCTGACTAGCAACAGCCATGGCGTGATAAATCCCGTACATAAGCTGTGTCAGCACAACCTAGCTTAACCCTGCCCTGCGAGACTGGGTGGAAAGAGAGGCAGAAAGAAAGAAAAAAAGAGAGCCGATGCATGTAGGCATCGCTTAATCCTACGCACTTAACCCACATCGCTTATCTAGAGGGAAAACTGATCCGTGGTGAGGCAGAAATTTTACACCAACATATCTTCAGGCCTGAACTGCTAATACTGTTTTTAATGGAAGGGAACACCAAGTCTCCGGTCTCATTTGAATTTAGCACACAAAAACATATTTTATCGACAATAAAAGACAATTAGGCCTTGTGCCACTTTAAGCTTGATATTCCAGCACTAAAGCCATAATCTTGTTCACTAATCACCCACAACCCACTTTAACTAGCCGCTATACAGCATAAACCAAGCACCTGTTACACCACGTCTAAACCGGATATGAGCAGTGTGATGCAACTAAACTAAGCAATGTAATCAGAGTCTATACTGTATATGGCACAATATCAGCCAAATTATACATCATATCACGCAAGACTTACTGAGACAAAGAACAAATCATCAGTGTTTAAATTAGTGGGGAAGCTATTAAAAAAGAAGCTACTTTACAGACAAATCTATTAAGAAGCTACACATTAAGATGCATAATAGAGCAGCATGCTACATTTAAGCTAAATCACATTTCTGTTACTCTATAGCTTAAAAACACTAAGTTGTAATTTGTTCAACTGTCCATTTAATTGGCAAAAGAAAATTCACTTACATAAAATTTCAGTTGTATTCAAAACTGTAGCCGATACATTTGATAAAGACCTTATGTTGAGATTGGTCTTATGATGTCACTTTTTACAATATATAGAAAAGTATAAATCTCTGAAGTCCCTGTAATGTCTCTGTGAATAATTTCGGGTTGTGAGCAAAAGCACTTAATGATCATGTTTACCTTTATATGCAAATTAGCTGATGCTTCAGAAAAAGACTGAAAACTGCGGTTAAGAACTAAATCTATTTAACTTGTAGTGGTTTTGGATCTCTGTTTCCTTGGTGTGTAACACAATCGAATAATATCAGAAATAAATTTTAAAAAATAGCTTTAGGTGTGTGCTCTGAACAAAATACAGCATGAACTACCTCTATTTATCAATGACACAGTTTGATGTTGAAGAAAATGGTGAATATTTACCAAATGTTCAATATAAAAACAACTTAATACTGTACTTATTCAGGATATGAAGTTGGAGCGCAAACAGTTGGTATCACCTTTCACTTTTGAAAGGCCTAATGAAGTTTCTTTTGTGAAGAAAAATGCATTGTCTTCTTGACATGGTGACAACAACATTAATGCGATAACTGAAACCATGCCTCATTTCTTTCAATACACATTTAGGCAGCATTTTGTAAATATATCCTCACAATAACGTAGATGTGTGAGGGAGAATTCATTCATCCTTCTCTTTTAAATCACAAAGATTTTTAGATTTAAATACTCTCTTCTGGTTTAATATTCGCAGACACAAATTAATATGACGATTTGGCTAGGTGTAAATCCACAACATGCCAAAATTAGCTTTTATTATTTTCCACTGTTAAGGTGTAAGTAGTCTGCACTTTTTAAAACTTTAAAGCTGCACCATTCTCACAGCTGACTTCCCCCTTTTTTATTCCAACAACTCAAACATCAACATATTTAATGTATTCAAACAAATCAACATATTTACTATAATGTTATATCTAATATTAGCAAATCCATTTTTGTGAAGTGATGCAAATTTTTAGAACATTATGAATTCAGACATGCTACTCCATAAATAATAAAACCATAAATAATAAAAGGCAGGTTTAAGCTACAAAGTTTACAAAACAAAAAAAATGACTTGGTAGCAAATATTGACAGCCACTTTAAATGAGCGTTATTATATTTCCCTAATTCCCTAAACTCTACGCCACTTGCATGTTGTAATTATATAAATAAATGTCTGTGAGTGTTTATATACTGTTACCTGTAGTGATACTGTATAGACCCTTCAAAAAATGTCTACTATCTGTACTGCATAATACTATATCTCCCTAACCTAGCCCTCATTACATTAAAACCTTATGCTGAGAAATTACCTTATGATGCTGAATTTACTGCATTTGCCTAATCACAGTTTAGTGGCTAAAATACTCATAGTGAAGATATTTGTTGATGCTGTTCACACTACTGAAAATACAATTTAGGTGAATATGTGCTGTTTGCGTTACTCTCAACAACTAAATAAACAAAAGAAAAGCAGTGAGTAAACAGCAGTTAAGAAAGCATTTGACTGTAGTGATGTAGATATGTTTGAACAAGCTTGACCTGAACAGAAGATAAAAGCCAGAGTGAGATTTCCATTTCAAAGGGTACAGAGCCTCAGAGTACATCAACCTATTATGCCAAGGATTAGGGGAAGTTTGAAGGTCTTTATCAACTAAAAGTCCCAAAAAATTCAAAAGCGTTTACTATGAAAAGCTGTTTAAACTTCTTAAAATTAACTTAAGCAAACATCGTTTTGGCCTGATTTTGTTTATAGTGACATTAAACCTGTTCTTAGATTTTTCTTGTATATGAGCCCCTTTACTAGCAAGTATACGCCAATATAAACAAGTTCATTTTAATCCCCCTTAAAGTGTTCTGTGCTATCCCAATCATCAAGTCCTGGCTTACATCCCACGCTTGGAAACATCCTCCACACTACCAAACTGTACATCCCAACATACCCTGGAGGACACAAAAGCTTCAAACCACTACAGAATGCATTTGTATATCCCTCACCCACAAAAGAAGAAGAGATGAGGCACTAGAGACATCTTTCAAATCCACACAGAGAAAGGCAGATTACAGATACATACGCTTACATAGTTCCTCATGCTTTGCTGACACCACTGAGTGGGCGAGGAATACTGATAGGGAGGGATCACGTAGGTGACTATGCGATTGTGTGTGTGTGTCTGTTTGCCCACAGCAGTGTAGGTGTTTACATGCCTGTGATCAAGTGACAGAGTGTGTTAGCATAGAATGTCAGATTTTGCTTTGATTTGCCCATGGTATATTTAATAATTAAGCATAATTAAGCTCATCTGGTGAGCAACTAACAAAGGTCGCCACAGATATCGTACTCACATGACGTCAAGGAAGCCACAAAGGTGAAAATGTCAAAGATCTCAGCGAGATGCAAATCATTGAGATGAAATATGGGGTAAGTTGTCAACAGTTCTTCCTCAATCCTATGGTTCCCCAAAGATCCAAATCGTCATCAAATTAAGTCCTCAAAGTTGTCAAAATGTTAAAGTCTATTAAGATATTAGTCTTATACACGGAAAAATCCTTTGAGCTGAGCAGGAGCCTATGGTTGAAGATTGCCTATCCCAGACGAGCCCCCAAATTCTGTCAGCACCACCCAAAAACCAGGACCTTGTAGCTCACCTCTGCTGGTTCAAATAAATCCATGTCCCAACACAGTCAAATCCAGATGCATTGTAAATAACTAATCCATTCAATAGAGTCCAGGCTAATAAAAAAGGGGAAATAGAAAAAAATATATATATAAGAGAAAAGGGCAGGAAAAATGCTTAGACGAGGGATGCTGAGACGAGAGAGAGAGTTATCTGCAGTCTTGAGGGCGACTGCCAGGTACCGGCGCATGCGCCAAGATCATACAACCCCCAATACACACACGCACACACAAATGTTCACTCATCAGCGAGGCGGACAGACGCACCCTCCTCCTCCTCCTCTTTTCTCTTTTTCTCCCACTCGATAGCAGCTATTCAGCTGTATCTCTTCAAACTTTTTCTCTCTGTTCAGATTCTCTTAACCTCTCTTGTGTGTTCTGCCAGTTGTGTTCAAAAGAGCCTCTACACTCTTTTCTTAACATTCTTGCAAAAACACAAGTGTATGGGTTTTGACAGACAGCAAAACTCTGATTTTTCTGGCATATCAGACTGCAATCTGTTAAGTTATTTGCAGTCTGAACAGAAAAAAGGACTGTCTACCCATAAATAATATCTACTGTAGAAGGTACTTCTACACCAGGCATAAAAATTCCATTGGATATTTGAACTAGGGAGGTGGATTACTGTATAAAGCAACTTTCAAGCATTCAAAGGGACAGAGAATAAAGAATAGCTGAATAGAGTAGAACTGAAACTGCTGAGGTATTTATTCCATCAAGTGTGCAAGTTCCTCTGAGTGGACAGAAGTGTTGCAGTCAGTGCATCACTGATAAGGACAAAGTGCTATGCCTCTGTGATATGAGCTCATACTTACACTGTAAAAAAAACATTCTTACTACCTTAATTTTTTTAGTTGAATCAAACGATCTTTTCTAGTCATCTCAGCTTAAGTTAAACTAAAAAAAAAAGAAAAAAAAAGAAAACTTCAAAAAATAAATAAAACAATTAGTTGAAACCAGATAAAATGAAATGTAACCAGAAAGTAATGTAAAGTAATGTTGTGGTGGCTTTTTGTGGTGGCTTTTTGGCTTTTATACAGAGTAGCTACATGTCCCCAGAAGTGAGACAAATCTGAGCTAGAACAGTAATCACTTCTTAAACAAATGGGCATGATATTACATTAGCAGATAGTAAAGCCTACAAAACATGGAGATTATGTGAACAATACAGATGTTAACTGTTGTCCATTGTTGGATACAGATGTGGGCGGAAGTTAAGGATAATTATTTTTAAAATTATCCATTAAATTGTATTTTATTAACATCTACCCCGACCCCAACCCTAAACATACACCTCACAGTAATGTAAAACAGTTATTATTGTTGTACAGCATCACAAACATCATGTTATATTGATGTGCCAATGCCTAAGTATCCGCAGCTGTATCTTCTTCTCTTTACCTAGTTGCCATGACTAGTTACTAGTTACTTATTATAAATGTAATATTAAAGAATTTATAAACATTAAGTTAACGCCATGCACCCCATTTATATATTGAAGTTTATGTATGTGTGTAGGTGTGACTGATCAGAAAACATCACACCTTCTTGTCAAGCTGTCAACAAAATCTACAAGGTCCCTTCTAATTAGTGGGCTTCGCTATTCCAGTAAAACCTTCGTAGGTTTGAGTGGTATCAGTCACACATGCACATAAGTACTCTATAACAAGCAAACATGTACATACATGTGCACAAACAAGAAATTGAGCTTCTCTGGCTCTGTCTCCAGCTCAAACATGTGTTTCTAATTCAAGGGTGTAATATAGTGCATGAGATAAGAATGTCAAGAGGTCCATCACCCCCAATGAACCGGATACATTTATGCTTTTCCAATATATTCCCTTAAGAACTAGCATATCTGTGGGAGACAAAATAAGGACATATAGAGAAGCATCGAAACGAGAAATGGTTCTTCTGAGCACCTTTCAATGACCCTACAGCAAAGTCCAGATGACACCGAAGGATCTTTTTTTTATTTTTATGAGAAGACCAGCAAATGGGTAGCCAAGATGTACCCAGAGCATGGCAATTCCTGAAAAAACATTCTGCAGTAAGCTCATGTGCTTCAGTGCATCTACTGTACAATACATTTTGGATTATTAGGAGTACATTAGGAGCTGATCAAGAGAGATTCTCTGCAAATCTACAGCAACAATCAGCCACGTTCTTTCCTTTCTCAAACCCAAACAACCCAATGGATTTGTTTCTCCACATTAATGGATGGCATCTGGCATGATGCAGTTAGCTTGGGTTGGGCAGAAGGCCAGTTTCTCTCAACAAGAATGGACAGTGGCACAGGTGTAAAGGTGCAGAGCTTCATGAGGGTTGGGAGAAGAGATGAGATATATTTGTAGGAATACATTGTATGGGTCAATATTATAGATTTCTCTTTTATGCCACAAATCATTAGGATATTAGTATCTTCATTAGCTCCATGAAGATATTTAGTAAATTTCCTATTGTAAATGTGCAGTGAAAGAGCTTCATTTGAACAACTTTTGAACGATTTTTTGAAGACTCAGATTCCAGGGGTTCAAATAGTTTTATCACCTCTAAATATTGCACATCATAACAGAGTACACATCAATGCAAGCTAATTTATTCAGATTTCAGATAACGCATAAATCTCAATTTTCTAAAATTTACACTTATGAATTATTTTGTGGTACAGGGTCATATTTATGCTTTGATGCTTTTTTTATCTTTCTGAATAACAGGCAAACTAAGGAATCTGCTTTTTCACCCTAAAGAGTGACTTGCAGTTTTTGCATTGCTTTCTGGTGTTAATCCTGAAACAAATTTGCCCAATTAAAATGGACAGATATGATTTTCACCATACATAACTCCAATCTTCCAATTTCAGCATTAATCAGCATGCATTTGTTCTGTTCTGTCAGCATATGAGTAATTACACTAATCAATCCTGCTATAACCACGTGTATCAAAATCAGCCAGCGCAATGACACGCTGCAGATAAAATATGGCCGTGTGGTTTTCATCATATTCAAACCACACTGGGACTCATGGGTCAGTGCTGCTGGCAGCTGTTTAAGACCGCTAGGATTCTGCTCACGGTGTTTGAGGGGTCTAGAGGCTAACCATCAATCGCCCCGCGACATGTGCTTTTTCTCCACCGTGGAGCTCGGTTCCTCTGCTGTGCTCTGTAAGTTGCTGGCTGTGCAGATCTAATTTATGGCAAATATATTCAGCCGAGAGCTGCATTTGCATCAGGCTGAATACTAACAGAAAAAAAGAGAAAAGCAGGAAGGAATGAAATAAATGACACCAGCGACTACACAGGCACTCCACATATGTAGCACTGCAGGATATGGGAAGACATGCCGAGTAAAGAGAGCTATTACTGTACGACAAAACCTCCAGTCTGAAGACGAGATCAAAGACGAGCACAACAATACAGCTGTAATACAAAACAGAAAAAACCCACGGGCCTCACAACAACAGGACACGTCTTCTGCGATGATTGAGAAATGATGTCTAGGGTTATTTGAAAATTCCAGCGTAACGAGTTTAAAGAGGACAATAGGCTTGGAGTAAATCTAGATCTCAAGTCTATGGGACTCTGCTCTTGACACTTCTAACACGGAAACTTATTGACTGCAAACGGTCACAGCAACTGCTTCATAGCACTTTTAATGTATTGAATAAGCTGCAAAACATTACTTATTCATTATCGAGGGACAATTATATAGCTTGAGAAATTAATTCTGTATTAGTACAGTCAGAGCTGCCAAACGTGGATTTCAATTGTAAATTCAAAGAATGATGATTAAATTGCATGACTGTTGTAGGCAAACCCATCAAACCCTGACAAAAGTCTTGTTGCCTATCCAAGTTTTAGGAACAACAAATAATAACTTGAGTTATAGTTTATCATTTGGTATTAGAAGTGTATTATATGAAAGGCAAATGCCTCTAGATTACGCTTATTTTACTAAAGTAAAATATGATCATACCTTGATTTTTAATTATTTAATTAGGACAGTAAGGTCTGACTTTGCTTAGACAAAAGTCTTGTCACTTAACAGAAATAATGTACTGTAAAGGATATAAAGTCATGGTGCAGTGGAAAAAGAATTAATATTGTGTATGACTCCCATGAGCTTGGATGACTGCGTCCATACATCTCTGCAATGTCTCAAATAACTTATTAATAAAGTAATCTGGAATGGCAAAGAAAGCATTCTTGCAGGACTACCAGAGTTCATCAACATCATGCTCAATGATGTTCATGTCGGATAACTGGGCTGTCCAATCCTGGAGCACCTTGACCTTCTTTGCTTTCAGGAACTTTGATGTGGAGGCTGAAGTATGAGAAGAAGCGCTATCCTGCTGAAGAACTTTCCCTCTCCTGTGGTTTGTAATGTAATGAGCAGCACAAATGTCTTGATACCTCAGGTTGTTGATGTTGCCATCCACTCTGCAGATCTCTATACTGAATGTAACCCCAAAACATGATTTTTTTCCTTCACCAAACTTGACTGACTTCAGTGAGAATCTTGGGTCCACATGGGTTCCAATAGGTATTCTGCAGTAAAATCTACCTTCTGTCACTTTTCCAAAATGATTAACTAGAAGTTAAGGTATAATTTGTTTGCTCTTACAACTGGGAACAACTGACAACAAGGCTTTTGTCAGGTAGTGTACAATAAAAAAATCATTCTCATCTTTAAATATCCCTCAGTAACTTATTCTCTCTTTAATACAACACAATTGTGCTGGGATCACTGCCAGAAACTACAATAGGTAAAACAAGTACAGTAAAAAAAAATTAAATGAACAACAGGTAAACAATGCCTTCTGCAAATGCAACACTTGGCATGTTTGATTCAATTAAAATACAATTATTTATTATTGTTCTATTAGGGCAAATCATTTGAATTGGTGTGAATGCATCATCTGAACTCTGATGCACAGCAAATGAGCAAACAAAAGAGACGACTAAAACGACAGGTTTTTCCTCACGTTGCCAACTGCAGTTTAAAACGGGGTCAGAAATGCATCTACTGTACTTGCAACCGATCTGCATTCCTGTACTGTATGTGACGTAGGAATTCCTGCCACTGTTTTAACTCCTTTACACGTTTATAAGCTTCACAATGAGTTCACAAACACCTTTACATGTACTGTAATAGTTGTCACGATACCGCAAAGATCAGCTGGTCTGTTTATAAGCTGACATACAAGCAAATCCGTTGATGAATCGACTGATCTTCACGGCTTTAAAACGCTCCAGTGTCCCTGTATCTGTAGTTACACTCAGTAAACAGTGGTGAGTTCGGTGAGCTGATGACCTTCACGGCCAATCACTGTCATTTCTGTTGAGCACATGAACAACAGCAAATCAGCGCTGTTTAAGAACATGCTCAACAGCACTCAAAGTTAGTTAGTTAATGGACGTTTTTAAAATTTCAGTACCAATTGGAACCGAATTCCAGTATCGTGACAACACTATACTGTATGCACATATAACAATTTCTTTCAGCTCTGTTCTGGATGATCAGGTTTGAGTTCGGCAAAACATTGTTATACAAAAAAGATAAAAGCAATGTAAAAGACAGGTCAAACTTTGAGGTCACAGTGCATTTTTCTCTAATGTTTGCTTTTGAAAACTCTATTTGTTGAGTTTTACGAGTACACGCATATATATTTGACTGAAAAAATACACAATACACTTCTCATTGACGTACACAAGGAGAAGGAGAAGGTGTCGAAATTAACTTTTTACTTGGTAGCACCAGTGAATGCAATGCATCGAGACTCGGGCCTCAGCTAAACAGCTGAGCCAATCAGAGTCTATAATCAGCATCATTATTTGTAACTTTAGGTGGTTTTGCAAATCTGTGTACTTTTCATTGCATCTTCCTTAAACATCAGCCCTTTGCATTTCCCATGGCCATAGCTGCTGGTCATCTGTAAGCGGAAAGCATTGAGTGACTGACCGCTAATATGTGGCCAATATAAGATGTGGCAGGGAAGACCGATTCAGCGCGTTTTTAGAAAAAAAATCAAAACAGGTCGCACTACAACCATTATATGCAGTCGCACAGATACTCCCAAATATATTTTGAGGTTGCATAGATTAAACTCTGGGCGCATATGTGACCAAAAAGGTCACAATTCCAAGCCTTGTAACATATTTCAGATTTTCAAAAATGTACACGCCGCCCTCTAGTGGATTTGTCATCTGAAACATGCAATGAAAAGTTGAAAAGTCCCAGAAAAACAATTATTTCAAACAAACACATACTTTCTTCACCTCAGGTCTGCCTGAATGCAACTTGAATGCAAAACAATTTTTAAGTTTAGCAAAAATGCAAGCTGAGACATGTATTTTCAAACATACATCATAAAGTTAGGAGTTTTTTGTTTTGTCTCTTTAGGTTTAGATTTAAAAATAAAAGTGTGAACACAAAGTTAACCAGTAACAAATATATCATTACCTTTTTTTGGTTTGAATAAACTTGGCCAAAACAACCAAACTTCAAGTGTGAACTTGATTCAGTATTTTCCATAAAGCTGCTTACTCTCATTCGCTGTTAACTTTTATATAATTTGCTTAGTGAGGCCATCAGTGCAGCCTCTGCATGCTTCAATGCAGCTTTTAGCTTTCTAATGCTATATACGTCTGTCATGTTTTTCCATAAGCGGTTTTCAAACAGCTTTATATTTATCTGCACCCATGACAGTAATGACACCTCAAAGTACACTGGAACAAAACTAAACTGGCCCCTTTACGCTTAAAGGAGAGCTAGAGACCCTGAAGATTTTTTTTACTCAAGACAGCACCAAAATAGCATGAATATCAACTACAGTCTCCTTTTGAAGACAGGCGGTCTTTCTGGGAAGTGTGAGGTCCCTTTGATACACATCTCACCGAGGTGAATGTCTGGTCTGTTGGCTGAGTCAGACATGCCACTTGTTTGACTAAAACTTTATGGGACATTTAGGGAGACCTGAGGTGAAGAAAGTATGTGTTTGTTTAAATGAATATACAGCACATTGCAGTAAACAAAAGTCAGCAACTGTGGATGTCCATCCAGTCCAGTGAAATTCAGCCTGCAAACACAGCTAATAGGAAAGCATACATACAAGCAAACACAACCTCCTTATCCAGCACAAGAGCACAAGTGTGTTGCTCGGCTCTGAAAGAGTGTACACAGACCTCCACTTCACAAGTGCCAGGCCTGAGCTCTTAGGTTTGTAAACAGCACACAAGCGGAGCGACAGCGTGACTACAACAGCAGGCTCTCGTGACTTCACACAGTTTCTTCTGTCTGGCACAACAGATTTCTGGGTTACTAGCTTGAGTAAAGACTTTAAAAACATGCATAAATTATAATGTATTTGTATCAGGGGTTGGCCACTGTAATTGTCAAGTATTAAATATGATCAGTGGGATTGAATTTACATCAAGTGAGAATTACATTTACATCCAAATGGTAATTAATCTACCTGAATCAATTCTAAACCCCATTAAGGGATAATTCACACACAACTGAAAAATTACCCACAATTTACACACTTTTAAGTGGTTCTATCCGTATATTAATTTGCTTTTTCTGCTAAAAACAAAAGAAGATATTTTGAAAAATGTTAGAAACCTGTAACCATTGACTTCCATAGTATGAAAAACAAATATTATCAGTCCGTGAAGTCAGTGGTTACAGGTATCCAACATTTTCAAAATAACTTTTAAAAAATGCAGGTTTGTGACAAGTGAATGGTGAGTAAATGATGACAGAATTTTCTTTAAAGCGATTAAGTTAAACAGTCAACATAAAGACTCTTACACTGTAAGGAGTAGACCTTCAGACTACTGTTTATATATATATATATATTTTTTTTTTCAAGAAATATAGTCACATGATTATAATAATATAATCATCTAACAAATGTCCACTTCAACATATAATAAAGGCACATCCTGATGCTCAGTTGCAGCAAAGCTTCTGATACTAAAAAGAGGACTTACCACTGTTTCGATTCTTGCGGTTGGATTTGCCGCCAAGCAGCATCTTCAGACTGTTCCTGAACATGACTGCACTGCTCTGGACTGGGCTAAAGAGAAATCTGTGGAGAGAGGAAAACAACATAGCACTGTGAGAAACTCAAGTAAGGAAAAAAATGAACAAACTACTAAAACCACATGTAGACTTTCAGAAATAAAAGGTACAAAAGCTGTCACCGGGGTGCTACCTTTTCAACGGTACACTTTTGTACCTCAAGGTTCTATACTGGTACCTTTTTTGTTATATTAGTACCGAAGCTGTAAACATTTTAAAAATTACCCTCTGAAAAGGTAACACCCCAAGTGACAGCTTTTTTACATTTATTTCTAAACGTATTTGTCATTTCAGTTGTAAAAAAAAAAGGAAATATTTTTTTTGTAGATATTTTCCACAAATCCTGAAAGCAACGTAACAGTCGTCACCGTGTTTGAATCTATAAATACAATTTATAACCACATACAATCACTTTCTAACTCCTTTGCATATCACTGCTGATTCCCCAAACGTGTGATCTCTTTGAAAATGCAGCCCGGCTGATGTTCACCGCACATCGGCTCTGAAGTCTAGACAAAGAGTTATTGAGGGGATTTTTGCAAGGCTGTGATTATATGTTTCAGGTACACAGAGGCTTCAGTTTGCTGAAACGCTGCAACTGATAATGAGTTTCATTCGTGGGATTCGTCATTCTTCACTGGATTATTTTAGGCCTCACTCAACACCCACACTGCACAGGGTTCACACCCTGATGCTGCTAATTACCACTTCATGTATGAACTCTCTCTCTCTCTCTCTGTGCGTGTGTGTGTGTGTGCGTGTGTGCGTGTGTGTGTAAGAGCACAGAATGAGATATACATTGTTCTGCTGCTACTGAAGGTGATGATTTCAACTAAATTATTTCCCTGATGCATCTTTGTGTAGCTGAATTCACTTAGTATTTGACAATAGAATAGAACAGAATAGAATCTGTCATTTAGCGTTAAGTTTAGCCTCTACGACAAAATGAAATGGATCCAGATTGCAACATTTTTAAGGTGCAGTATGTAAGTTTGAGACCCAGTGGTTGAACTAGGTATTGCACTCCTGGATCAAAACAAACACAAGCGCAGGTTGCCAGATTTAGGACAGGAGCAAGTGATTTAAACAGTGTTCTAAATAAAAGCACCGGCACCCGATAGAAGGAATATTTTCCATATTAAAAGGAGTTTTGTCCTAACCAACACCTCGAATTCATATATTAGAAACAGCTTCTATTTCTCACAGGTGAACAACAGAAAACTATGACAATGATCACCTCAGGTAAACCTCATGTGCTTTATTCAGTGCTAAATCCTAACAATGTAAGTTTGAATGCCATTTACATGACATGCATTGCCATATACTGAAAGCAGCAGCAGACGGTTTAACTCAGGTCTTGAAAATAAAAAAAACAGTTTGAAATTGAACTTTAGAACTAAACACATATGAGTGATTCAGCATGTACATTTAATAATGTTAAAGAGAGCTAATATGTATTAAATAGATTATAAACCTTACCATTTCGTGAGTGAGTGCATATTCTGTGCTTCTGGGTGGCTGTATTTAAATTTCTGTTGTGTTTTGTCTGGTTCAAACAGCCAAATTGCTTATCACTGCGTATCTCGTCATAAAGCGTGTTGTTAGGACACGGGGTTACAATATAACCTGCTCACCTAATGTTTACGTTCGTAATATTCATATGATTTGCTAATTAATAACCTCATGTGGAACTGAATCTGTCTCATTTTGAAGTCCAGCGGAGGTCGCATTTCGGTCACGAACGCATGCTTTCTGAGGCTTTCTGAATAAATGAATGAAATACGCTGTTTTCCACCAAGGCAACCCGGGTGCTGAAATATAATTGGCTAAACTGGCATTGGGGCAGGTTAATATGACCAAAACAAAGACAGTTTTCCAGCACGGAAAATACATTTTCAAAGCAGAATATCTGCCTTCAGCATTGTTTTTCAGATAAACAAGTATGTTCACTTGGCATCTTTCTTAAATATCTGCAAACATATTATAGTATTTTTATGCTTAAAAGAGTCAAAAACTTACATACAGCACCTTTAAAAGAAACAATAAATATAAATTAATGAATGAAAAATTTAATTGTACTGACAAAAATAAATATAGTCTAACAAGACCAGCTGGATAACAGGTTAAACGATGAAATGTTTTGAAAACGATGAAGTGATTAAAATTTATGAATGAATGCATGAAAAATAAAGTTGCACCAACAAAAAGAAATTGTCTTACAAACTATTTCTGCGTAGATATTCATAAAACATCTTAAGACCAGCTGGATAACAAATTTATGAACGAATGAATAAATGAAACATTAATTAATTGGATGGATGGATGGATGGATGGATGGATGGATGGATGGATGGATGGATGTCTACAGTTGTGTGAATGTGGGCCTCAGAACATTCAGAAGTGATGTCTGCTGATTTCACACAAATGAGAAACACATGTCCTAGTCGGGGGGTTGTATCTGCACACATGCATTTCAAATCAACATCTACAGGCACATATTCTTCTTTTCCAGAACTTAATGCACCTTTTGCTGATGCAGCACTGATAAATGTTTACTGCTAATGTGGTGCTAGGCTGCATTTGGCAGAGAGATGCACAAATATATTACTACTAGTAGTGAATACAATACAATTAATGTTCCCCCTGAAAGTTTTTTTTTTTTTGTATAAATGTCTTGTCCTTATATCTAGAAGCTAGTGTACTCCAAAATGGTGACAGAAATCTCATTTAGAAAATATAAGCATTCAAAAAATAAACTCACTCTACAGCTTTTCATAAGATCTTTTGTCCAATCAAATGCACTTTAGTTCCTGTCCGCCCACAAACAAGATGATTACTTATTCACATGTATCCAAACATTCATACAGGGTTTGCGTATAAACACTTCCATATATAACAAAACAAAAGAAAAACAGCAGCTGACATTTCAATCAATCGATCTTCAATTACTAGCTTTATTTGTCTCTCTATGGATACATTTTCTTTGGTAATCAAGAGAGCAGACTGATGATACATTTACGCAACAAAACAACTATATAATAATATATAAACAATGGCATAATACATTCCACAAAACACCAATAACAGCAAAAAAAATCTGAGATGACAGTTCTAACATTCATATTAAGTCTGTTACACACATTTACATTTTTATATATGGGCAATGGCATAATGCACTAAATAATGCACTAAATAGGAGATATACGATTCAAACTGTGTACAGTAAATATACTTTCCATTAGGCAACACGATATATAGAAACATTTTCGGTATTGTGTTAACAGTACATGCAATCTATATAGCAGAGAGGTGTTCTCAAAATGTGACCAATTAGATGAGACCTTGTTATTATTATACCCGCTTCCCGAGGAAATGCTGTTTTGCTATTGGCTAGACCAGGGGTTCTCAATCTCGGCCTTCGAGGTCCGGTGTCCTGCAGATTTTAGCTCCAATCAGACACAGCTGATCTAGCTAATCAAGCTCTTACTAGGCTTTCTACTGTAGAAACATCATTGCAGATGTGTTGCGGCAAGTTGGAGCTAAAATCTGCAGGACACTGGACCTCCAGGACCGAATTTGAAAACCCCTGGGCTAGACCGTCCCAAAAGGTGACTCAAAGCAGAGAAGTGAAAATAATAAGTATTGGCAGGAGTAGAAACAAGATAAAATGACAAAAGCAAGTAGGAATTATAATATCTGTACTTGTAGATTTTCAGTAATTCATAGTTTAAGTATATATTTTCCACCTTGACAGGTTTTTTTTATTTTTAGCTTGAATTATATTTAATTATTAGCTATTTTTTTGCATGATCATTACATGAATAAACGATTCTATAAACTCCACTTGCTGGTAGTAAAAAAATAAAATAAAATAAAATGAAAAAAAATTTACACTAAATAAATAAAACATGAATAAATAAATTTATAAAAATAAAATAAAACAGATTTTTATTTAATTTAAAATATATTAAATTAAAAATAAATAAACAAAACAAAACAAAAACAAAACACAACACAAAAAATTAAACAAAATCTCACCTGCTAGAAGCTAAATGGGATGTAGAAATAAAATGTTAATCGTTCAGCTGAGGTCAAAGCCAATCAAGTCAGATAAAATGCAACCAAATGCACCCCCGTGAGGTCTTTAGTTTTCCAAATGGCAGCTAATCTGAGATTCAAATGCAAGACCTTTCACACTTCATGCAACGGGGATACCACTTGAACAACTAAGCACTCTCAAATGAGCTGCCTCACAGTTAAACAGAGATATGTTTCTTGCATAATGCACCATCAAGGGTACCAGGTTCAAGTTTGGAGATTAAACAAGTTAGCTTGAGAGCTAATGGATAAGTTGGCGGTTCATTCCGCTGTGGCGACCCCAGATTAATAAAGGAACTAAGTCGAAAAGAAAATGAATGAATGAATAAATATTATTAATGATAATTATAATAGTTATTAAAAAACATTATTACTAAATTAATATTCAAACTATTCATAAAACCATGCAGCAACTGCTGTTCAGTGATACTAAAATAAGACTAAATTATTACAGCTGTGCTTTTACAAGAGGATATTAGAAATATCTAAAAGAAATTAGAAAAAAATAATACTAGAAAATGTGTGGAGTTTGCATGTTCTCCCTGTGTTGGCGTGGGTTTCCTCCGGGTGCTCCGGTTTCCCCCACAATTCCAAAGACATGCGGTATAGGTGAATTGGGTAAGCTAAATTGTCTGTAGTGTATGAGTGTGAATGGGTGTGTATGGATGTTTCCCAGAGATGGGTTGCAGCTGGAAGGGCATCCGCTGCGTAAAACATATGCTGGATGAGTTGGCAGTTCATTCCGCTGTGGCGACCCCAGATTAATAAAGGGACTAAGCCGAAATGAAAATGAATGAATGAATGAATAATACTAGAAAAGAATATTATAAAGGAATTATATTTATATTATAAAATATTAAATAAAATAAATGATGTATTATAATAGAATTTTAGAAATATTTAATATTTCTCATTTTAAATTAGTTTAACTCAATATAAACAATAATAATAAATATGAAAAAAAAAAAAAAAAAATAATAATAATAATAATAATACAATGTATTACTAAATAATGATTCAAACTATTCATTAAACCATGCAGCAACTGGTATTCAATGATATTAAAATAAGACTACATTATTAGTTGTGTTATGATCTTAAATGTTTGTAAAAGTACTTCCATTTCATTATCATAATCACAAACAACAGTCATGATACTTTCGATAATGGCTGAAGATTTGGAGCTAAAGAACTGTTGAATAAAGTTATTTTTGTTTTCTTTGCACACAAAACGTGTTCTGGCATCTTCATAAAATTACAATTCAACCACTGATGTCACATGGACACAAATATTTTACAGATGTCCTTGCTACATTTCTAGGACTGGGAATATTTCACATGTTGCTCTCAAAGTGGGGTCAGAATGCTCTCAGATTTCATTAAAAATCTCTTCATTTTGTGTTCTGAAGATGAACAAAGTTGTTAATTATTGACAGAATTACTTATGCATGAACTATTCCTGGGCCTCACAGTGGCGCAGTGGGTAGCACGTTCGCCTCACAGCAAGAAGTCGCTGGTTCGAGCCTCGGCTGGGTCAGTTGGCGTTTCTGTGTGGAGTTTGCATGTTCTCCCTGTGTTGGCGTGGGTTTCCTCCGGGTGCTCCGGTTTCCCCCACAAGTCCAAAGACATGCGGTACAGGTGAATTGGGTAGACTAAATTGTCCGTAGTGTATGAGTGTGAATGGGTGTGTATGGATGTTTCCCAGAGATGGGTTGCAGCTGGAAGGGCATCCGCTGCGTAAAACATATGCTGGATAAGTTGGCGGTTCATTCCGCTGTGGCGACCCCAGATTAATAAAGGGACTAAGCCGAAATGAAAATGAATGAATGAATGAACTATTCCTTTAAATATGTATATTCTGGACAACTACCAATCATGGAAATCCTCTGTGATGCACAATGTGTTAATAGTTTTTTATTTAATATTATTTCTAAATGTACTTAGCTTGTAAAAGACTATACTTCAATAATAATTACTATTTCTTTACATTTATGTTCAGAGCCATGTTCCAGTTTTCAAGTTCATTCAAGAATGAAGCAACAATGTTACATTTGTTTACATTGGCACAGACATATGAGGTAACAAGGAGTTAAGGCAAGACGGACTGAGGCGTGTGGGAGCTTGTGAATAAATACGAAAGAGGAAGAGCAGGATGACCTTATCCTGAGGCTGATGAAGAACAGAGAAGACATTAGTCAGCGTAGCGAGCTTTGTTTGCCGAGTGAACCGTGTCTAAGCACGAGAGTGACGAGACTCACGCTGCTCCCCAAAGCAGTCTCATACTTGGACATACGCTTTAATAAGGTCCTGATGTCTGCCAAAAAGCTGACACACAAACTAGAGTGAATGTTGGGATGGAGAAAAATGGCATCTGCAGTAGAGGGATCGATCAATCTTTTTTATTTTTGTTTTTTTATAATGCTGAAGTCTGGGTTTAGCTACCAGTGCTGGAAATCTTCCTTTCCGCAGCAGCTCCCAAATCTCTGAGATTTATTAAACTTGATCATGTAGAAGTTATTATTGATTTGACATGTTTGTGATGCTCTTTAAGTGGAATGATGAAATGTGCATAAACGCAAATGATAGCCAACTGACTAAAACACGGCATGAAACAAATACGCAATTAAAAAAAGCATTTTGTCTCATCAATTTTGTAATGGACACACCAAATAAACAGACAAACAATCAGAAACCACTATGGTACAGTTTTAAAACAAATATAAAAATAAAACAAACTCAATAAAAACAAACAATAATAATAAAAAACAAAACAAACAACATTTAGAAATTGAAACAAATACTCAAAAACCTTTCTTAAAATAAAATCAGAATTCAGGAATTTAGGCAGTGGCTGCATCCAAAATCACATACTTCAATACGATATCATACGCTAAAAACAGTATGTGAGCCTCCTAGTAGTACATCTGAATAAAATAAAAAATAAAAAACAGTATGCAAAAAACACCCTGATGACCTACTACTTCAGATGAGATTCTGAAGTGCGCAGTTTGAGTTCCATTCATACTACTCACATTCATACTATCTAGAACGTACTTTTCTAATGGTCGTGTAGTAAATTCAAATTCAAATGTAGCACCTTGTTGAGCAGTAGGCAATTTCGAATGCAGCCCATGTCTACACTAATATGTTTTTATTAAAAAACACATTTTTCTCTCTGTTTCAGCCTTCCGTCCACACTGAGACGGATTGTACGCTGTCCAAAGTGGATACATTTAAAAAGTTGTGTTCATGTTGCAGCATGGATTGTGACAATGAAGGCTTTCAAAAATGATGATGCATTTAGTCATGTGACGCAGTTATGCGACCAATTTGGCTAACATGGTGGATGACATTGTAAAGCAGATGTTTTGAATACTGTCTGTTTTGAAAGCTTTATTAAAAGATTAATGTCAGTTTGTACACGTTTCATATTGCCTCTCTTCAAAGGGCACAGAATGTTTACTGGGAGTTATTGTTCAGCGGTGGAAGCAGACGATTGCGTTACAGAAAAAAAGTAAATAAACAGCATGTCTTATGTCTGTGCACATACACAGTACATGAACTAAAGCGCGGATGACCATTTTTTTGGAAATAAATAAAAACAGTAGTGTGAATATGAGTGCTTTCAGACAAAAACGCCGTTTTCAAATTGATCTGGATTAGTGTAGACAGACAAACTTTCAGTCAAACAAACATTGTTTGACATTGGGGTAAAATAAAGAGAAGAAACAACAACAACAAAAATAAAACAGAACAGAACAAAACAAAATGAAATTTTGTAATAAGAAATATACTGAGATTACCATGCTACATGCTAACAATTTAAACATTTAAATAAAATTAAGCAATTATTAATGTTTTAATTATTATTAAAATATTCCATACTACTACTACTACTACTAATAATAATAAATAATACAATTATATTAATATTATTATTGTTATAAAATATTTAATAATTATTATGATTGCTATTTTTATTATTATTATTATTATTATTATTATTATTATTATCATTATTATTATTATTATTAAGTATTATATGTTATATACTAATAATAAAAACATATTATTATTATTATTATTATTGTTTAATATTTTATAATAATAATAATAATAATAATAATAATAATAATAATAATAATAATTTTTTTGTATATAATACTAAAAGCACATTTTATTGAATTAGTAAAGAGAGTTATAGTAAACATTTCATTATAGGTTTATTATTTGAAAATTTTTATTATATTATTAACTACTTTGTATAATTTTTATTTTATTTACATTCTTCGGTGATACAAAAACAGATGTTTCGGCACAATGCCTTCCTTAGTGTGTGACATTTTATTATACAAATATTTGTATAACTATATTTTATAACTATTAATACTTTTATATAAAATGTACATTTTCTGAAGCATTCCGTGTATTATAACACATATTACTCATTATGAACAAATAAACCATCGGCAATAATAAATATACCGGCTTGATAAGCAACAAAAAACTCCTCATCAAACTGAAGCAGAAATACAGACTTCCTCAATTCACTATAAAAAATAATAATAGATAAAAAATAAAAACAGCCTGACTAGAAGTATCTGCCACAATTTATCAGCCTGCATGATGATGATGGGATCTTCCAGACCGATGAGCCACAGCAGGGGGGGGACGTCATGTTCGTTTCAGACACTGAGCTGCAGCTTAGAAATGACAGCCATTTTCTTCCTGCTTAAAAAAAAATGCTGAAAATACTGCTGCTAGCATTCGTGGAGAGGGAGGTGAGCGTTTTAAGATCCTTACAGTAGCAGCAAATGGTTTGTAATAGTCTGAAATGCTAAGCGAAACTGTGCTGGCTCTCTAAAATGTAACCGCATGTTACTGCAGAGAGTGCTAGAGCGGTCAGTGATTTGTGCTCCATTAGCCGCACCAAACACAACTGTAAAAACAAAAACATACATGATAAAATAATAATGGTTAGAGTGGTCACAAACAGGTTTCACTAACAGAGCCATTAGGGATGAGCAGATCCATTTCCATTACTCGTATAAACATATTGATATTGATTTAGAAGATTAAAAAGCAAATATATGCATTTGCATATAGTGAAAATACAAACGGCACTCAGTCACAGCAAAGCTTAATGTAAGTTTAGTAATAATGGGGTTGTGTGATGTTTGTTATGCATTTACAAGTACAACATTTAAATAAGTAACATTTAAAAACTAAAAATAAACAAACACTAATTTAAAATGAATAAATGATTTACTTTTTTTTTTTAAATCAATAACAAATAATTGTAAACTAATAAACAACATTTTAAAAATATATATTTAAAATAACTAAATTAAATTTGGCTGACAGAAGTGTGATAGTCTATTAGTATCAGCATTGTTCCAGTCATTTCACTCATATGCATCACTCCATCCACAGTGAGTGACAATCAGAGGAATAAATACACTAGCTTGACAAATACTGCAGCTGTTGAACCACATAATGTATATTTGACACTTTAACACTCCATGGTTGTTTTGTTTTATTTTTTAATTAAGCACTCATGCCATCAAACTGTTGTATAAATGCAATATCACATGAGTAATATTACTGTATACCAGCACTGCTGTGATATTAATTATATTATATTATATTATTTTTTTATATAGCTTGTCAAGTATCTCTTCTCAAGTCTCATGACTTTTCCAAATGTCACTCAGTTACAGTAGAGCTGCTGTGCTCATATAAAAGTCACTGGTCTGAGCCCCCGTTTGGAGTTTGATGGCTTCAGCAGGAGTGTGAAGGACTGAGAGCCAGGAGCCGCAGAGCTTTATATTTCATACAGTCTCCCTCTGTCTTTGACTAATGCCTCCCACAGTGCAGTGTTACAGGAACCACATGCTGTTTGTTTTCTTGCTGCTCTACAAAGCCAATGAGCAGTCAGTGTTTTGGGAAAGAGGGGGTGATAGTGTGCAGTCTTGGTTTGGGTCGTGTGCAATGATGAAACAAAACGCTCTCTCACACACAGAACAACAATAAAGCCTAGAAGATTCAGTTCCCCCCCACTAATGCTGGCACTCCTGTTACACTAAAAAAAAAATGCTGGGTTGTTTTAACCCCATTTTGGTCAAATATGGAACAATCCAAATATTAGGTAAAACATTTAATTGAAAAATATAACTCTACAGTTAAGTTTGTTTATACGTGACCCAACATTTTATAGTATGAAAAATTTGTTGTGGAAAAAAAGCAGTTTATTTATTGTTTAATATTTTTGTATCTTTTATGCAAAATATTAACAAAAAACTGCTTTAATAAAACAAACAACTGAAATGCTACCTCTTGGACAGGTCAACATTGTACTGTAAATGAGAACTGGTTCTGAATTGTCTTACCTGCTTAAATAAGTTATTAAATGGGTAAAAAAAAAAATATATATATTATTATTATTTTTTATTATTACTAAAAACAACACAGTTCAATTAAAAAAATACATTGAAAAAAAATATTAATTGGATTTACTAAATTCTTTTAAGGTAAGTGGTTGCAAACAATTTATGTGGACTGAATTTAAACAAACAAACAAAGTTGAACACACTAAATTAATTTGTATGTATAAATTCATTCATTTTCCTTTTCACTTATCCAGCATATGTTTTTCACAGCGAATGGCCTTCCAGCTGCAACCCAGTACTGGGAAACATCCATACACACTCATTCACACACATACATTACGGCCAATTTTGTTTACCCAATTCACCCATGTCGCATGTCTTTGGTCTGGAACCCACATCAACACGGGGAGAATATGCAAACTCCACACAGAAATGCCAACTGGCCCAGCCTGGACTCGAACCAGCGACCCTTTGAATTTATGAGATCCAATTTTTGATGAAAATTTGATTTTGTTTTAGTACATCTGTGTGATAAGGAACAGTAAATATTTTCACTGGACTACACATATTATGAAAAGCACAGGACAAACTCAAATAGTCATTCATCAAAGCAGAAAACAAAAAAAGAGCTGTGAATTGAAAATATGAAATGGCAATAAGAAAACAGCAAAACAATAACAATTTTCACCACCAGGGAAATAATTGAGATATTCCAGTTGGCTTTAAGAGTCAGAAATCATCCTGGAAGAGGATATGTGTTTTTATGTCTGGTAGAATGACGGTTTGAATGGCCAAAAATCTCCAATACTCACAGCTGGAGAGCTGCAGAAGTGAGTTGTTTTTAGAGGTCAGAAAGTCACAGAGGTCACCACATATTGTCTGAAAGATTTTGACAAAAAAAGCATGTACTTTCATCCAAAAAAACATTCAGCCACCACATTTTTCCACAGCCCTCTTTGCTCAAGGGTTCAAATATTAGTGGAGGGCACTGTGGGTAAGAATATGATAGAATACTGCTCATTCCTATAATACGGCAGCATTTATAAACACACACTGGGGTCAAAAGTGCCAGCTGTGCCAAAGTTCTCCAATAAAAGAGTCATAGATTTAAAGTGACCTGAGATATTTCTTTCTATGACAGAAAAAAGGAAAGAACTTAAAATGTAATTCAATGCAGCTCAAAACTGAAAAAAGCTCAAAACAAACAGAAGCTCTAAAAAACTAAAATAAAGTAAATAAGTAAATAAATAAATAAATAAATAAAAAGTAGTTAAAAAAAACAAAAGCTCCAAAAAAATTATAATAAATTAATAAATAAATAAATATAGTGCAGTTAAAACATTTTAAAAGCAGAAAAAAAACTGTAGCTCAAAAAAAAAAAACAAAAAAAAAAAACATCATGCACAAAAATATGTTATCCTGGACCACAAAACCAGTTGCAGTTGTGAATTTCATCATTTCATCCAAATGCTGAATGAATACGCTTTCCATTGATGTATACCTAGGAGAGAACAATCTTTGGCCGAGAGAGACTAAAATTAATCTAAGTATTGAGAATATTGAAATTTAAGTAATTTAAATTAAGTGCTTGGATATTAGTAAATAAAAACAAAGTTTTAAAATATCTATGGTATGAAATTTACTAAATGTCTTCATGGAACATGATCTTTACTTTATATTTCAATAGTTTTTGGAATAAAAAATATATATATAATTTTGACTCATACAGTGTATTGTTGGCTATTCCCAAAAATATACAACTACAACTGAAGACTTGGTTTGTCACACTTTATTTTAATGTACAATTCAGGCTTTTAACATACCATTACTGAATCATTAACTGAGACTTTTAGCTTAATAAACTACTTATTAGCTGCTTACTGTATTGGGTAGTAGTTTGGTTTAGTCATTGGGTGGGATTAGTGATGTAAAATAGGATCCTACTTTATAAGTGCTAATAAACAGTTAACATCTTAATAATGGGCAGATAATAAGCCAGTAGTAAATTATGTGAATTGTTAGTTGAACTAAAGTGTTACCACTTGGTTTTGTGGTCCATGATCACATACTGCATTAGCATATAACATCATGTATAATGAATATATAAAAAAAGGAAAAACTATTAAACAAATACATTAAAAAATAATATTATTATGAATATATACAGTCAAAATGATTAGCCCTCCTGTTAATTCTTTGCTTTTTCAAATATTTCCCAAATGACGAGAGCAACGAGAAATTTTCACAGTATTTCCTATAATATTTTTTATTCTGGAGAAAGTTTTATTTTGGCTAGAATAAAAGCTGATGTTTTTAATTTCTTAAAACCATTTTAAGGTCAATATTGTTAAGCCCCTTAAGCTATTTATTTTTCCAATCGTCTACAGAACAAACCATCGTTATACAACGACTTGCCTAATTAACATAGTTAAGCCTTTAAATTGCACTTTAGGCTGAATACAAGTATCTTGAAAAACATCTAGTAAAATATTATAGCAAAGACAAAAGAAATCAGTTATTAGAAATTAGAATAGTCTCCGTTAAACAGAAATTAGGTAAATAAATACACAGTTGAAGTCAGAACTATTAGCACCCCTCTATAACTACTGCAGCATTTTCAAAATGTTGTGCAATCACATCATGTTTACAAACTCACCTGTGTACCGTGACTCTCAGAAATAGAGTAAAAGTCAATAAGTGACAATGAAACATCCGTCTGAGGCTGAGAGACGAGAGCGACTGCCAGGACAAACAAAACCTGACAACAGACAAACAGTCAAGACTTTACCTAAGCCGTGCAGGTGCGTCAGGTTTCAAACAAAGAGTAGAAAGGTGGGCATTATTCTTCTGGTATGTCATTATAGTTCATCTCTGAATCTGTGAACTCCGTTTACCTGACACAGGAATAAATCAAGCGACCAAAAGTGCCACCTAAATGGCAAGAACACAGTATAAATATCAAGCTAGTCCAAGGTTCAGCAGCTAAAATAATTGCCCAAAATCACCTCTACCAATACTATACTCCATTAAGACCACTATAGACATTTGAAAATTCTGTAGAAAGTTAGCCCTTGCTCAGTGAATCCATATTGCCGTATGTTTTTTTTAAACAGTTGTCATACTAATTAATACTTTGCAAAAAAAAAAGTGAGGGTAATTTCTTTTGTTGTCCTCATTTTTCTT
Source organism: Danio choprae (assembly GCA_903798125.1). NCBI lineage: Eukaryota > Metazoa > Chordata > Actinopteri > Cypriniformes > Danionidae > Danio > Danio choprae. Next base: position 9,134,868 of record CAIGQW010055694.1, on the reverse strand, counting down.
AAGAATGAAGAAGCATCCTTAAATTTCAAAGAGAGAAAGGAGAATTCCCTTCCTTAAATATACCTTCTGAAATCAAAAATTAGTACCTATCCTGTTTTCAAAGCTGTTCTGCAATCATCTGCCACAATCTGTCTTTATATTCAGCACTTTGTTTATCATGAAGTGCATTGTGCCGCAAGACACAGTGAATGAAAACAGATGCTATTCTGCATTTTGATGTTCACTTGTACTGTATGGTGGCTCTGAAATATCAAAATGCCAGTAAGGGATGCAAAAGCAAATCCACATCTGTCTATTATGTTTTTATGACAGACAAAAATTTCGGAGCCAGTGTGCAAACATGACTGACAGCAGCGTAAAATTTTCATTTATTTTTTAATGTGCGACAATTACTGGTGAGAACTGACCTTGTCGAGAACTGCACGATTACTGTGGGTTTTGCTTAGTGAGCCCTATGGCATTTCCTATGAACAAGTGATGTATCGACCCTATTTTTCCATGTTTGATTCAGATTTGATCCGAAATCTTCAATTGCTTTATCACTGGTTGAATCTACAGTGGTTTTAAGTTAGAGGCAACCACAGCAGTTTAATCATAATCCACACACACACACACACACACACAAAAATCCAACATACATTATCTTGGGAAGTTGGTGATTTAAAATAGATTGTAAAATTTTAAAATATGGATAAGATAAAAACAATATGATTGACATTTCGAAATTATGCTACATAGAACATACCAGCACAAGACTAAAGCTTCATTCACACTACGAGCGACTCACAGCGGCAAAGCGACAAACAACCGTTCATTTCAACGGAGAGTGAGCGGCTTGCAGCTTTACATCTACACAAGCGACAGTGACCATTAGCGACCAGGTGGGCGAGTCAAGTGATGGCGACAATATTGAGAATCCTTCAACTTTATGCAAATGAACAGCGACTTTCTTGAGCTACAGTTAATAGGAGCACCAGTAGAGCTCACGTGATCCTCTCTCAGCTCACTCAGAGACCGGTTGTACTCTTCGTGCTGTAGACCTTCATTGTCGACCTTGCTACATTAAAACCCCACACAACACAATATTTAGGATTTCATCAATTATTTCAGAAATCATGAATAGATTTTAAAACAGCCTACTAACTTACCAATCCACAGTTTCATACAACAACACAACAGACGTACAGTTATAGCAAATGAAGTCCTATGTACATTATGTTTACTCATACTTATGTTTAGGCTTTGAAACAAAAACCAAGTGATCACCTAAATAAGAGCTAATCCGCTTGTTAAGTCGTGATGTATGAAATACTGTTTCCGGGTCCAAGCCGTTACTCTGTTTTTATGACCACTTTTTAGTCATATCATACACTAAAGTGAATTTTATATAAAATCATGGTGTACTCTACCGTCTCTGGACTTGCTGCATCACATACTCAAATAATTTAACAATTTATAAATAATAAATCACTTTCTGGCCATTTGATAATAGGCATAGATATACTGTATATATTTATTTTTTAGAAAATCACAAATCGCTAATAGGGCCTCACA
>CAIGQW010055694.1:9103035-9120657 GCA_903798125.1 Danio choprae | reverse complement strand
CACACACACACACACACACACACACACACACACACAAAATGAATTACTCTAAGCTTGACTGTAGATGAACAAATTTCCATGGGGAAATGCAATACAGAAAAAAAAGCAGAGCTGGTGCAATCAAAAAACGTAATATAGAGTATTTAATAACTAAGAAACGACTAACCCAGTGAAATATTAATAGCAGGCTAGTAATTTATCTGACATAAAATCTATAGCTTGACATTAAGGATTTATTTCACATGTGAAATACCATATTATTTAATGTCACACTGTATTACAATTCATGCAGTGCAGCCAATGTATCCGACATCATCAGAGCATTCGAAATGACACTTTATTAGAACTGATAAACCTGAAGCACTGAAAAAAAAAACTCATTTCCTGAATAAACTAATCTTCAGACCGCCTTCAGAAATTCTATTTATTTTTCCTGCCCAAGCAAAAAAATAAGCATTTACAACATGCAACTGAACCATGACTTACCCACACACTACATGCCATTAAACACACACTATATTTTCATGTTTTAGACTTTTTGTTTTCATTATATACATGAGTGAACGGTCAAAACATGTTTTAGATAGTGTATATAAACATAAACAGATATGTCAAGTCAAACACCATGAATTGCATATTCATCCCACTTTCATTCTTATAGTGTAGAAATGCCATTCAAATGATCTTGTTGCGTTTTGCATCTATTTACTGCACAGAGAGAGAGAGCAGGACATTATGATTGAAACATTTCTCAGAGATGCATGCAGTAACACAAATCCATGTCAGAGTGACAGAAGTGTCGCCTTAATGAATATATATGAGGTCCTTTATGGCCTGAACGTGTGTAATCTCAGGGTTAAACAAATTCCCCCCATGGCCATCCATTCCCATGAGCCCTCTGGGTGCCGTGAACTGTCAATCAATCAGACTAGACAACAAATCCCCTGTGGTACTGGCTGACTTTTACACACAGACACACACACACAAACACACACAGGAAGTGTCTCAAATGACCAGCAATGACTGCGAACAGAGGTGAAAGCCTAAACCTGTATTTTTGTAAAGAGTTTCAACGAGTTGAATATAGGGAAATCAGTCTTAATTTATACCAGTTTTTTTCATTCCATTGACATTGTTTTGGATTCTGCTTTTTTCGCACAAAATTTTTATATTTTAGTAATCAAAAAGCATATTCAATTTACTGAAGTCATGAAACGTATTCATGAAATTATAATAACCGTTTTTTTCTAAAATGCATGTAAAAAGTTCCATTTAGATGTCTTTAATACTCAAAATAAAATCATAACTTTAACTAAATGCATTCAAGCCAAGTCCTATATTAATTGCATTTTTTATTTATTTTCGAAAGATACAGGCATAAAAAAAATGAGCGTCATGCCATTGAGGGTCTTGTAACACCACATTTGAAGATAAAAATACCGAACATGCATAATAGATGCAGAACTTAATTCCAGGCATCGGGAGACATGTTAATGGACATCAAAGCTGGAATCATGTTACTCAAGTTATTTAAAGGTTTACAATGAAAAGTAAAAGGATGAAAGAGTTTAAAATAACAAAAAAGGATGAAAGAGTTTAAAATAACAATAAAAGTCACAATCCAAATCTACAGCAATAAACTAGCATATAAATTGGCCAAAAAAATGCATTACAATTTTCTCTATATTTAAGTAAAGGACAGCTTATTGGAATACTCTAATTTTCTTTTGGAAATAGGCTCATTTTACAAGTTTTACCAAGATCTCCAGGCCTAGCGGGAGAACTTTTAACTTGGTATAAATCAAAATGAACAAAACTCGTTTTTGAGAAAGATGCTAATGGTCTAATCAGATTCAATGATTTATGCTAAGCTAAGCTAAAAGTGCTTCAGCCAGACCCGGAGACTAGCTGAATGGATAAAAATTTTTTTTAAACTGTTTAACTCTAGGGGAGTTGTAAAATGATTTCCAAAAAAAGTGGAATGTTCCTTTAAAGTCAACATGAAATTGTAAATATTGCAATAAAAAAAATATAAATTTGATCAAAAGGTAATCAGTTCCTCTGACTCTGAAACAACCTGAAATCCTTATTTCAGACCTACAACTACTTCTCATACAGACTTCCAAACAATATTGGTTTACAAACATCCCAATATAACAGGTCGAAAACAAATGCAAAATTAGGCATTAACATTCAAAAGCTTAGATTTTTAAACTCAAACTCTCTTTGTCGAATTTATACAGTCTGATTTGAAATGTGTTCCCTCTTTAATGCAAGAAGACCACCACACTCCAGCAGGCCTAAACGCTTTACTCGCAACGTGAAAAACATGCTCATTATCCCAGTTAAAGGTCAACCTAAGAAGTGAGACACACTAGACACGTTACGAGGTGTCTAACCATTCCCTCATTAGTGCAAAAAAAAACGTATGTTTCAAAGAAATTGGAAATAACAAGCAGTAGTAAAAACATCTGCGACAGAACTCACACCTCAAAGTCACCATAGTGATCGCGGCTGAATTTCACATCCAGACGTGCAAAGATCGCAGAATAATTAACATCAAAAACTAGCGCCTATTAAAACCTATTATTATCGCACGTCTCTGATGCATTGTAAGTGCTACCTTGAAGCATATTTAATCGATTTAGGGAATTGGGGAGTAACTTATTCATCAAAAGTCAATCGACAAGATAAAAACAAAACCGGTCCCTTAGATGTAGCTTAAACAATTTATAGGCCATTTACCATCTAAATGCACTACAGATTTTCTTAACAGTCTTTTGGGGAGAGGGGGGGGGAGGGGGTATGGGGGGTTTATTGGAGGTCACTATTCAGAAATGAGTCCAACTACTGGCTATTACCAGGCAATTAGTGACATATTAAAAGTGATTAAAATACCAATTTACCCAAAATATGCACCATGAACAGAAACGGTAGGCCACACGAGGAAAAGTTAAGCAACAAAATTAGATTTTTAACACAATTATGGGCCCTATTTATCTGATCCTGCAATTTATGTGTTCAGCTTCTCTGTGTCTGTGGTTTAAGGTTTACTTAGCTATATTTTGAGAGGACAGTAAGCTAAATATGACAAAACCTAATTCTGGGGTAAGTAAGATAAAAAAAAAGGTTTTATTTTGAAATATCCATAGGCAGTATTAAGTTTATAGGGATTGTCAATTTGAAAACAAATGTTCTAAAAGGTTCAGTAAATGTGTCTGTGTGAGAGAAACTGAGAAAGACAAGTCAACAAAAAAAAGGAAAGAAGGGAATAAATAGGCTGTTACATAAATCTCACTAAGCTATCCACGTAATGATAATTGCAGGTGCGTGAATGCACTGAATGTCCCATTAGAAAGGTTTAAAGTTCAGGTCAAGGTCAAAGGTCAAATCAGATGCAGAGAAGGGCATGTAGTGTCATGGTTAGTCGTGACATGCTATTGATTCAGACTACTGTCTGAAATGTACATATCATGAAATCAATTTAAGTATATTACAATAAGCTATTAAAGGATCAAGATTTCCAGTGCAACTCACCAGTGATTATTCTTTAAAATGAAAGAACCGCTATGAAAAACACCTAGATTTACATAATCATAAAACCTCTGCACACAAATAAAACGAAATATTTAAATTTAAAACAAGCTAAAAGTTATAGAAAACGAAAATTCAAAATTAAAACCAACAAACGTATTAACACTGCAAATGTAACAAAAACAAAACCAAATACAACAACAAAAAAACAGACCTAACAACAACAACAACAAAAAAACAGACCTAACAACAACAACAACAACAACAACAACAACAACAACAACAACAAATTAAACCCAACTACAACAATCCAAAACACAAACAAAAAAATACCAAACAACAAAACACACACAAACCCAGGCCAAAATTACATTACAAAACGAATCCAAAACAAAAATTAACAAATCAAATAAAAATACATGTAAAGAAGCTTAACAAAACACAACAAAACCATCCAAATCAAACACATCAATTTAGAAACAGAAGTAAAAAACTATAACAAACTATAAATAAACTAAAATAAATAATTATATTATAATCAGCTATTACGGACCCAGATTTCCAATGTAACTCACCAGTAATCATTCTTTAAAATGGGAGAACCGCTATGAAAAACACCTAGATTTACATCATTTTTAAACATGTGTACATAAAAAAATTACATTTCAATAAAAAAATTAAATAAAAACAAAAATGTTTAAAGCAAGCTAAAAGTTAACAAAAAAAAAATTAAACCAACAACTATAAAAAACAAAAAACAGTCCTAGCATAAACAAAAAATTGAATTCAACTACAACAAACCAAAATACAACCAAAAACAAAACAAAAAAATACATCTAAACAAGCTTAACAAAACAAAAACTTAATAAAAATGAATAACCAATAAAAAGAACACAAAACTAAATTAAATCAACAGAAAACACAAAACTAACAAACCCAAAACCAACCAAAAACAAACACTGAAAAGCAAATTAAATTAGAATTTACATCAATGAAATAGTTAATCACAATTAAATAAATCAATCAAATGTTATATAATGCTAACCACCCACATGGTTGCGCAACAAGTTTGGTGCATTTTTAATTAAAACAAACTCATTACCATTACATTTCCACTTGGTGGTGTATAAATGACACCCTCGAGCAATAAAATCCACCTTCCATCAACAAAATAGCTTGATCAAGGTCAAAGGTTTGGATTCCTCCCGTGAAACAATTGTGATAAATCACTTCTACTGCTGATTCATGTGGTTACCATACGGTGCCTCATGTTAACCCATCAGCATGAACATCATCTATACGCGGTTAGACATTGTCGCTGAAACGTCCTCCACGTGTCCTGGCCACGCCTGGCGCTCATGGTATTTTCGGAAAGGTAATATAACCCATGCAGCGGGTGTGTGTGCGGTCCCTACGGAGAGACACACTCGCACTCTTCTCTACTCCGCCAGTTTCAGAAAAAAGCGTGTGTAGAGTTTAACATTACAGCTGTAGTCACCTGACCAAGGACAGATGACGGACAAGAGGAGACTAACTAAATGTCAGGATTACAGCTGCAATCATTCATTCCCATAGCCGCTTTAAATGAAACAGTAACGCTCCAATACACAGAAATTATCAAGAACAAGACTTGCAGAAAGCTTTAGACTTTGCCTAGTTCCAAGTATTAAACACTAACGATGTAAACATGTGCTTTAAAGAGTTTCAAAACCCAATTCCGACAAAAGATTGTGTTCACCTTCGTAAGTTTTAAAGGAAAACTTTATTTTTGGGGGAAATTTTCATTTTTGGGGGAAACTCCTTTAGAGATAAACAGTTGGGTTTTAACATCTCATTGTCTGGAGGGAACATTAAATCAGACTAGACCATTAGCTTGTTTAAAAAGAGTTTTGATAGTTTTCCTATATCTAAAGCTTGACTCTTTTGTAGTTACATCGTGTATTATAACTGATGGAAAATGAAAAGTTGCTTTTTTTCTAGGTTTATACAGCTAGAAACTATATTTTTATTCTGGCGTAATAATCAAGGATCTTTGCTGCTGCATCATGGCTGAAGACACAGAAGAGTCAATGCTGTAAACAGGAAATTTTGGGGATATTTTAATAAAAATTATGAAATTTATTTGAATTAATTAGTATAAATATTATTTAACTTATTAGAATTTTTTTGAGCGAGATGCTAATGGTCTAATCCGAATCAATAATTTGTGCTAAGCCAAGTTAAAAGTGCTCTAGCCATATCCGGAGATCGGCTGAATGGATTAAAAAAGGCAAAACAACTCTTTAACTCTAGGGCAGTTGCAAAATGAGCTTATTTCCAAAACAAAAAGTGGAGTGTTTCTTTAAACACAGGTTTTTTTCCAGCACTAACAGGACATTACTGAGAAGATGGCAATGAGGAATCAGAAAAACGCTGGATTGTGACTAAGACCCCTACGGTGATATCGCCCACTCACGACTCCTCCAGGCCGATGATGAGGTTCCAAACAAATCTGCCTCAGTGTAAACAACATGGCTAAATGTTTTCTGTTTACGGACAATAATCACAGAGACATCTTTTTCCCCTCTTCTGTGCTCATGTGAGGAGAGCATCAGTGTTTTTAAAGGAACACTTCACTTCCCCCAAAATAAAAACAAGCTGTTAATTTACTTACCCTCAATCTATTCAAGATGGGGTTTTTTGATGACTAGAGCATGCAATTCACATTTTCACACACTGGCCGTGGACGAGACCAGAGTACTGCTGGAAATGAAGACACACAGCAACAAGCAGCTGTTTATTACACTATAAGGGTCTATCAAACAAGTGACACCATGCTAGAGAGCAGAATACAAAAATCAGACGTATAGGAATGGAGTGTTTTTGTCGATCTAAGCTCTTCTTGTCCAGCAGCTGCCGCAACCATTTCAAATAACCCGACTAATCAACACTCCAACGTCTGAGTGCTTCTGGGTAAACAGATGGAGGCTTCAACACTCTGTATCTAATCGACCATCGCTGATAAAACAGCGACTGAATCTCCAGAACGACAAATACAAGCAAAGCCTCTGAATTCTTCACACAGATCAACTATAATGTCGCACTAGAATTGTAATGCAACTTTGGGTAAACAGAACCGATGTAAGAATTTTCCCTTCTTCAAACCACATTATGCAAAAGGTGATCAATCAGTCACCGTCACCTTGTCAGTAGTATGGAAATCTGATTAGAGTAGACCTCTTTAAAATTCCCTCCATCTGTTGTTAAATAAAAGCTATGTCAAAGGGGTTAGGAACCCTTTTTTTTTTTTTTTAAAGAACATTTTCTCTGAGGTCCATTTATGCTAGCAATACTTTAATATAAAAAATAAAACAATTTAAAAGTAATAAGCTATCTGTTATCTCTTTTTTTCATTGATTTTATTATGGTTCCCACATTTTTGACTTAAATGACCACTGCCATGATAGAGTAACAGTTTTACAGATAATGATAAAAAAAAAGATAGGGATGCTACTTTGAGTGTGAAGTACAGTATTCTGAAAACAATATAGGTCATTTTAAAAACTAATACATGCTCATATCAAAATTATATTGTAGACAAAATGGTAACGCATTATAACTCATTATTAACTGTTGCAATTATCATTAATCCAATTCAGGCAGCACAGCATCATCATTTCTTTTTTATCTCTCTGAAAATCCTGCTAATTGTGTCTCATTTGAATCTTAACTGGTGGGATAATTAAAGTAAATGGACACAATCTAAAATATTTAATAATAATAATAATAATAATAATAATAATAATAATGTTTTTATTACTGTCAATACCCAAAATACTTCACAATACAATGCAATTAACAATGTCCAGTGTGATGTTGATGATTTAATTATAAGTCAACTATACTCATTAAATATGCAATGTCTCTAAACATACAGTTAATATATATATTGTGCAGTATGCAGCACATTGATATTCTTTTTAAAAATATCCAAACATTAAGCCTTAATCTGCTGGCCAAGAAAAACAATTGTGAAAACGGCCCATACAAAAAGTGCTGACCTAAATAGTTTCTGTAGCACAAAAACTAAATATAGTTCATTTCATTGATGGAACAACACACTTACACATCTTTAAAAAAAAGTTAATTAGTAGCAAAAGAGAGCTGAAACAGATGTCCTGCGTTAAAAAAGTCTTTGAGATCAGATCGCAGGTGGCGTTTGTCTTGCACGAGCAGCTACATGGGGTATTCTAAAATGAGACATCTCAAAGGGTCCATGCTGTTTGTTTCAACACTGAACACATGGCACAGATATCTGAATTCACAACTCATCAAGAGCAGACACAACTCCAGCCACTTAATATTTCAATGTTGACCAGAGTTGATTCAATCTTTTTTTTTTTTTTTAACTGTCCAACTGATGTCTTTTTTTTGGGAGGATGTCGCTTGTGCACCATTTGTTTGTTGCAAACTTCATCAGCATTTTTCCTACAACAGCATCTGTTTCTAGCTGTTCCATTTTGCACCTAAATTAGTCAAATACATGTTTGTTGACATTCACTGAGTTGTAGAATTAATCATGCTGTAAAATGTGAACACATCAGTAAATCGTGTGAAACAAGATTTCAGGTTATTCTTAATTTAAAAAAAGATGTATAAATACACAGATTGATAGACTGAAAGACAGACAGAAAGACATATGATGAAATTATAATGAAATAGAGATAGACAGACAGAGCAACAGAAGATAAACTAATGGATTAAATGACAAAATGAGAAAACTAATTATGACAGCGACCAAAATACTCATCAGTGGAAAGAATTAAATGGTTAAACTAACCTTTGCAGATTTCACTTTAGTGATGAAAGCAAGTTCAATTTATTTGGGCCCAACTGGAAACATTATTTTGAGCATTAAAGTGTGTAAAGAAGTAAAATCTGGAGGATGAAGTGTCATGTTAGGTAGATGTTTTCTGCATCAGAAATTGAGTCTCTTATACATGGCAAAGTGAATGACAAGGCTTATCAAATGTTTATTCTTGGCCAGTCAGCCAGCAACTGTCACTCAGGACAATCAAGCATCAGCAAAATAGGTAAAGTACTGCTTTCAAGATCAAAGAAAAGGCAAAATAACAAAAAGGCCACCCCAGAATTCTGACCATAACCTGATTGAAAATCATTGATGAAAACTATTATATCTGGTGACAAAGGTTATAGATAAGAATAAGAATATTCATTCATTAATTCATTTTCTTTTCGGCTTAGTCCCTTTAATCTGGGGTCGCCACAGCGGAATGAACCGCTAACTTATCCAGCATATGTTTTACGCAGCGGATGCCCTTCCAGCTGCAACCCATCACTGGGAAAAATCCATACACACTCATTCACACACATAACTATGGACAATTTAGCTTACCCAATTCACCTATAGCGCATGTTTTTGGACTTGTGGGGGGAAACCGGAGCACCCGGAGGAAACCCAGGCCACCACGTGAAGAACATGCAAACTCCACACAGAAATGCCAACTGACCAGCGACCTTCTTGCTGTGAGGCGATCGTGCTATCCACTGCGCCACTGTGAGGCCAAGAATAAGAATAAGAAAAAGTATTTTGGTTCTGTTATGTACTGTCTCTTATTAATAAGTGATTTTATTGTTATTTTAAGACCATTTGTTATACCACTGATTATATAACAATTATGCAATATATAATATACAAATATTACTAACAACATCATGCAAACAGACAAATATTTACAAGAGACAAAAATGTTAGATTCTGTAATTGGATGCTAAACAAAAAGCCCATGTCCTGACATAAACTTTTACAGCGCTGATGTAAAATGTAAATGTTCTTTAACCTTATTTGTGAATGTGACATTTTTATGGAAGTGAACTACTGCTTAGAAACAGAGCTCGTTTGGATGGCTTCTTCAGAACTATCAGGAAAATGTGAAAATTCATGTTTTCATGATTGATGATATAGGGATGTAGACTAGTGATCTCCTATGAGAGACTAGTGATCTCCTATGAGAGACTAGTGATCTCCTATAAAAGAACAGTGATGTCCTGTGAGAGACCAGTGATCTTCTATGAAAGACTAGTGATCTGAACCCCTGGTATTGGGGTTGGGGTTAGTTGGTGGTTCATCGGTTGCTCGACGTCCATCAACCGTTTTCTCAGAGGATGACAAGCTGACAAAACATTGCTGTCACTCTGATACAAGTTTTACTTATGGAGAAAATTACAAAGCACTGCAGTGTTTGGGTGTTCTGTGTTTGTCTGAGATACAGTTCCGACAGTTGTCTGAGTTGACCGAAATGTGTATATTCCATACAAGCTGAAGCTGATCGGTCAGTTCTTTTCACATGACTCGTGGTACGCTCCAGGCATTCATTCAACTGTGTGCGTCTGGAAAGCGCGAGCATGCATATTTTCCATTGGAAATAACAAACTTGCACAAACTCTAGAAAAGACGCGATATTCGAACGGCCCCTAAAAGGCCATCATCATTTGCAATCTCCAGCAGTTGATCTTCTTGCACAGACATGGTGGATTCACCTGATTTTATGACAAATGGGTTGCGGATCCATTCCTTGGCCGTTCGTGGGTCCTTCACTGGGCCTTTTCCCCTTAGCAAAGAAACTTTCCAAAGACATATGTTTCTTACTCATTTTGCGGCTTGTGGGTTTAATTTGGGTGCTCAAGTGACCGAGAAGTATGTGAGAGAATACGGTCGTTTTTCAAAATAAAAGAATTTTCTAAATAAAAGTTTGTTCAAACAGATAATAAATAAAACAGAAATAATTTATTATTTCTTGTACAGCCGTTCTGCAGGCCGGTGGTTGAGGACCACTGCTATAAGAGACTAGTAATGTCCTGTGAGAGACTAGTGATGTCCTGTCGCAGATGTGCTGAAGTCATTAAAAGCAAGGTTAGGCTACAAACAAATTTTTATGTCTAGTTCTTGATTTGGTGGTGAAATGCTATAATAAAATATACCTGAACATGTCTTGGCAGAACTGACAAAAATGACACAAATTGCCTATAAAAGTGTAATTGTGACACTGTAGTTCCAGCACTGAGACTGCATGATTCAGATTGCTCAATTGGGATTGTGCAACATTAAAGAGCCCTTGAACTGTCTACTTGCTGTGAGAGACACCCTGCAGCTCAAACCAAGAACAATTAATCACCCCTAAACACGTATTGGGCAAGTGTGGATTATTTGATGTCCAGAAAAATGCTTTTTGTTAAGATTTCCAGCCAAGTCGGTTTCTTACCATCCCAAAACAACCCACACTAGTTCTCACTTTGAACTCCACTCTTGCGACTGCAGCCAACCCCAAATAGCAAATAAGATTTAATAAAACATGACTCGATGGACAGTGAGTCCATCACGCTTTGCTCCCAACTCCACACTTTGAAGTCAGCTTTTGTTGTTTTTTTCCCTTTCTTTCTTGTTGCCTTCTTTGCGTAAAGAAATAGCAATCTTCTCTTACCAGCTATAAAATAGATCTATATATCTATATCTATAGTATAGCTTGTTTCTTTCCTAATAACTCCCCCAACTCTCTGCCCATCCTGTTTTGGAGCAGATCAAAGGTAATAATCCCCCATAATCCTCTGGTGTGCCCTTGCTGTTGTTATGGCCATTATAGGCTGCCGCATTGTTGCTAAGCTATCGAGATTGTTCAGAGGAAAGCTACACTGGCTCAGTTTCACAGTGTAATGCCTATTTCACGGATGGACAGCTTCTAGGATAATTAGATGGGCCCAAAGTGGACACAGCAGCAATGTGCTTCTCGGACAGAGAACAAGGCCCCGTTTTTGCAAAGTAAGGGGTCGAGAAGGATACAAAACACACTTTGTCAAGTACAACAACTTTTCTGTGACACTTCGAAAGTATACAGCTAGAGTTGGTGCAAAAACTAAAGAAATCTAAATATGCCAAGAAAATCAATAACAATTGTGAATAAATAAACAAACCGAACTGTTACATTTATTGAACTGTGTCGCTTTATATTTTACATTTTTATATACAAGCAAAAATTTTCTAGGTATTTAAAACTATTTTTGAGAGAACCATTCAAATTCAGGTCACTAGAAATTGCTCACTACCTTTATTTAATATGAAGAAAAAAGAAAAGGCATTCTAGTTCCTGCATCAAATTAAAGAGAAAAGGCTGATGCTTACATAGAATGCACTATAGACCAAAATATCAAAATATTGATAAAAATAATGGTACTGTACCGTCATTTGCCGCACCAGATGTATACAAGTATGTTGTTTAATGTCTTATTCTGACCTATGCTTTTAAAACATTAACTGGGTATTATATTTTAAAGGAATAAAAGTTTTTGCAGACAAATGGGTAAAACCTAGTTTTTGAAGAATAAAGTATAATAATAACAATTAATTTGTATTTTGGGGCTGCTGTGTGATCCTGAATAAGTCCTTTAATCAAAAGATTCTCATTATAAATAATTCTTATTTTACATGCTTGCATTTATGAGGAAAACTCTTTGTTATGGATATGACACTTCTTCGTTATGGATGTGACAGATGTGAAAATGGTACTTGTGTGACTTTGGTAAATCAAATATAATTGTTTGAAAACACTGACAGAGACATTTTGAGTATTTTTAGAGTACTGTTAAATACAAGCCTATATAAAAAAATAGTTTCGCTATTTTGGTGAAAACTTTATTTTCTTTTTCATGGCAAGGTTGACATTTGCATGAAATTGCTCATATTCAACAAAAATGAAGATTGACACTACTGAAAAAACTATATAAAAGGTTTGCAATTGCCTTCATGTTTTAGTCTATGACATAACAGCAGTGTAATAATTACAGAACCATGGAGGAACTGTAAAGCTGTGACACATATGGAATCACGATTGCTGCTTTTGTCTTTGCCAGAGCTGCTGTCAGAGGAGCTGTTACTATTTGTTGGCTGCGTGCAGAACAATTTCTCTGGATGGAGGAGAATGTACATTTAAATGGCTTCTGCAGATTACCACTGTGTTTTAGTTAACGATGAGATGGCATCTGTGCAGAGCCAAGATAAAGACTTTTCCACTGCACGTTTTTTTCACGTTGCTTATTTTCTAAGTCCAAATTTTGATATGTAACAGTTTCTCTGGTGCTATTGGGTTTGACTGGCACATAAATGTTGTCAAATGTGACTTTTAGTACCCAAAAGTGGTAGGATATTTTAGCAGTTGCTGGCTGGATAGTCTCACTCAATGAAACTATTGGTTCAAAATTCTGCTTTACAACATAAGTATAATAAAAAAGGCCTAGTATTTGTCATTGAAAACTTTACACCTGGTGTGGATTTAGTGGATGTGCATTAAATACAAATAATTAAACCAGCAAGTGTTAACCTAACTGAGGCAGGCATGAACTGCATTATTTATGTATTGCTTTGTAATTGTGATGAATGTGTTTTTATCCTGTCATATGTCACTATTAATAGTTGTGTTGGTTGAGCCAAAATAATTTTCCACTCAATACAACTTCGGAAACATTGCTTTATTCCACCAACCAATTCACAAGACTAATGATCCAAATTTGATTTGTCACTGATTTTTATCATAAAGATAAAGAGAATCAACTCACCATTAGAAGGGGGTACGGGGCCTCATGGCAAACCGGTCACAGCTATAGGGGAAAAGTTGGAATTGTTCTCCTGTGGGCAGAAGCCCAAGTCCCATCTCCTTATGATTTAAACCTCAGCGGCTCTGTAAAAGAGACAGAAAACACAAGCAGCACATCAGAGGCATGATAACAAAAACAGCGACAGTAATTTTCCAGACCATACAATGAGCCAAACAAACTAGCATCTTGCTTTAGAGCCTATGTATAGCTTCATAAATCCCTCCGGCACCATCAGTAGCATGTTTCCGAAGGCTCCTACAGTTGGGGGGGTATATGTGTAAAGTTCATATAGTGCTGAAAAACATGGAACACTACACAAGCAATTTAATTAACACTTAACGTGCACATTTACACGTGTCTGCACACACGGGAGCCCAGTTTTTCCTCTAGAGAGAAGATAAAGAGTGAGGGGGAAAAAAAGAGAGAGAGGTGGAATATGAGAGCAGAACAGCTGCCAACTTCTTGATGTAAAAACACCACAGAGCAAACAGAGCATCAATTATCTGTCAGCATAGTTAGCAGTGTTTGCTAAGGCAAGAAACACGATCAGTATTGCTGGCATATTTTTCAAAACTTTATAAAAATGTACCTATATATGTATATTTACACAATTCACTGCACATTTTTAGCTTAGATGGAAACTTAGATGACCAACTATTTATTCTTTTCACACAAATTTTGAACACAAGCACAATTTGTTGATTAATAAAAGACTTAAAGGAATCGTTCACCAAAAATGTCAACATTTACTCTCCCCTGTTTTACTATCTTAACACAAAAGAAGATATTATAAAGAAAGCTGGAAGTCTGAAACTGTGCTGATATATCAATACCATTTGTTTTTTTCATCAATGGTTACAGGTTTTCAGGTTACTTAAACATATCTTCTTTAGTGTTCAGCAAGATAAAAAAAAAATCTAAAAGATTTGGAATCACTCGAGTGATCGTAAATAGTGAATGCATTTTAATTTTTCAGTGAACTATCAGTTTAATTCTGCACCAGTTATAGCAGAATACAATGTTATGACCTCAAAAACGCTACTTTTGTTACAACAGTGTATGACAATTCTTTCAAGGTGAACTCTTACCACACACAGATGCCATAAAACACAACCACCAGCATATGTCACTTCTCAGACATTCTATGACCCGACAAGTCCTAATTCAGCATGTTCAATTGGCAAGCTTTTTTAGATGGCAACAACTGTCAACAGACATAGGCAGGGGTATCACAGTGGTCTGTCAAAAAAAGTGATGCCGACTGTGGGCATTTGACAGAGTGAGGTATGAATTGGATATTGTAAATTTGCTTGGTAGTTCACCTGGTGGTTCATGCAATGAGCAGTGCTATTTAATAATAATAATAATAATAATAAAAAAGCTATTGCATTTGCAGATAAGTTACCTTAGGCAAATCTTTACACCATTTCTGGGTATAAGTCATCATTACAGTAACTCCCTTTTTCAATTGGGTCAGTAAATCACAACCTAGAAACCACACAGCAACCACCTAAACCAACCTGAACACTTTAACAAATAACTTAACAACACCCTGACAACACCAACTTCAAACTAGCATCGCACTCGCAAGCACCACTTCTATATTCTTAAATATTCAAAGCTTATTAGTTTGGAAAGTTCAGAAACTTTGTTTAAAAGCTTCATATGCATATAAAAACTATTACATAATTAAGCAGTTCTGTCTCTTGTAAATTAACATATCGTATCATATCGTATTTTGGTACCAATCTGTAACAAAAATTTTAAAACGTCAATTTCCTGCTAACATCTGAACGCTGTTGAGCACGTTCTTAAACACTGCTGATGTCTGCTCAACAGACTGTGTACCGATTAGTACCGAAATCGATACATTTGACAACCCTACTCTGAGGTGCTATCAAAACATTCTTCTGTTTATTTTAACCTCTCAACAAGCCTATGACAGCAATACTGGCTTAACCAATAGAATGGGTCTAGGGTGAGGATAACAGCCTTGACTGACCAATGGAAGACAGGGCAAGTGTTCATGAATTTGGTGGATAAACAATCCAGTTTGTGACTCCTTTTTGATAATAGTGGTGCAAAAAATACTTTACTCAGCTTTTCTCAATCTTAAATGCTTGTTTTTTTCCACAAATGCTCCTTCCAGATGGCTGTCGGAGGCTCTGCTGAGCACTAGGCAAACAAACATCTCATCTTTCCGTACTGATATACGGCCCTGTTAGGTGTATTGTGTGGGTGATACCTGAACCCCTTACAGCACAGAAAAGGGACACAGATACTCCAAAGCATAGCCAAAACATGAGGCCCGACAGAAGACATTACCTGCAGACCATCTGTGTGGGTGGGTGACATCTGCCAATAACATCAGCACCTTCGCCGCTTTTTTCTTTAAAAAATAAGAGAATCTAGTCTATATGACAGATCAGTGGTTCAAAATATGCAAACATCACAGTGGGTGGGAAATTTGAGTGGCTAAACCAAACTTATTGTTCAGTATAGCCAGATGCTGTCTGGGCATTTAGAACCTAGCCTTGTTTACTACAGGTTGCTAGGTAACCAATACTACAGTCAACTGCTCTATCAATTTGATGGAAACACAACTTTGTAAAGGTTTGCTTCACATTAGGATGAATATGGTCTACTTTCATGCTTTTCTAGGATTGGCAAATTGTGTTCATTGCGATTCCACTTACTAGCAACCTTCCTTTAAACAATAATTTGAGGAATGACTATGCAGTTCATATTGTAGAACAAAATGTCAAACTCTCTTCCAGTAATACAACTTTAATTTACTGAGAACAACCATTTTAAAAACCCATAGGCACCCCATGGTGAATTAGCCTTCTGGGTTAAACTATAAATTAACATCATGATTGAAGAGATCCATTCTGTTTAGTTATAGTGTAGACATTATGCACTTCACTTTAGTTTTTACTTTTTGCTTTATTTGTGCTCTAATGTAAATAAAAAAAACACTATATTTAAGTATTTTTATTAACCACTTTTTAAAGTTAACATGTTAACACCTTGTAATGAAACGTGGACTTATTTTTTGTACCTAGGGCTTCCATGGACCATTAACAAAATCAAACAATGCTCAGTGAAATAATGAATACATAGTAAAATCAATTACTATAAATACATTATTAATAAATAAATAAAATTTAAAAGAAGTTAATTAACAAGAACATATTATATATAAAAAAATAAAGTGAGAAAAATTGCACAATAATAGAAATACTTACTATTATAAATAAATATATTTATGATATTAATTGTATTTATGCCATTATTATATTATTTATATTTTTAAATATAAATACTAACTACTAAAAACTATAAAAATTAAATATAAAATTAAAAAAATATATATTTTATTTATTATTATTATTATTATTGGTTTAAAAAAATTATAATAACTTAAGCCATAAAATTGCAAGGGCATAGAATTAGCATTAATGGAGGTGACATGACCCCAGCAATATCCACCAATTATTAAATTGTCCCCACCATTCCAATCGTAATCTTAATGTCCCATGCATGGTATTAAGTCAAACTAGTCTCAAATTGCCAGATATATAGTCTATATTCTCAAATATACTTAATCACCAAAGTACTGTAATTACCTCATCTGTCCACAATGTCGTTGAATTGCAGAGCATTTGCAAACACATCTCTAAAGGTTTAAGTTATTATTCATTCATTCATTTTCTTTTCAGCTTTTCTTTCCCTTTATTATTCAGGGGTCGCCACAGCGGAATGAATCACCAACTTATCCAGCATATGTTTTACACAGTGGATGCCCATCACTTCAAACTCCACACAGAAATGCCGACTGACCTAGCCAAGGCTCGAACAAGCGACCTTCTTGCTGTGAGGCGATCGAGCTACCCACTGATGCCTGGCTTAAGTTATTATTAAAAAATAAATTCCTCTATGAGAAAATGTACGGGATTTACATTTATGTAATGGACTGTTGCACTCTATATACAGCTCAGCAGCAACCGACATATGCAAGATGCAATGATGCGTCATTTTAATAAAATGCATTAAAACAAAGAGAAAGAGAGAGAGACTCACATGCTCTCACCCATAGTCGTTTTCCATGAGCATATGCATATACTTGTAAACATGAAAACAAATGGCATGCTTAAAGCGAAGAACATATATTCACACCCACACAAACACACATCACAGACTTAACACATTCAGAGCAACATAGATGAAGGTAATTGACAAAACAGTGCAGCCAAGCTTCAGCATTCTGATGACTGCTCTCTCTCAGGTCCTGTGCAGAATTTGACATTTAAGGAAAATTGACCAATATTCAGACAAATGAATAAGTAAACAATAATAATAATAATAATAATTATTGTTATTATTATTGTTGTTGTTATTATTATTATTATTATTATTATTATTATTATTATTATTATTATT
>CAIGQW010055694.1:9062653-9099204 GCA_903798125.1 Danio choprae | reverse complement strand
TCTTCTTCAAAATATCTTCTTTTGTGTTCATCAGAAGAAAGAAACTCATAAAGCTTTAGAAACACATGAGGTAGCATAAATGATGAAGTAATTTTCTTTTTTTTGGGTGAACTGTGCCTTAAAGGGTAACATATTCAATCCTTATAAATCACCAAACAAATGCAAACAAAAAAGTCCTTTTAATTTTATTTTCACAGGGAATTTATGGCACATTTTTAAATTGTTTTCCCCAAATTTGCTAAAAAATACATTGATAACTATTGTTGTTGTGAATTTGGAGTTTTTATGGAACCCACGTTGCATTGCTGGGAAAAGCTCCACCATGTGTTGAGCTACTTTTAGCCACATAGGGGTACTTGAGGATGGATGACCCTAATTCCTCTAGGACATGCAGGGTTTGGAAGAGAACGGGGAGGGGAGGCCCTGTCATTCCTAGATGAGGCGGATAACTCAAGTCTAGACAAACACTTGGGCCCAGGGCTCAGGATCCAGCGAGAGGGTCGGGGAGGGGGCTACGGCTGGCATCCTGGAAAACCATCTGCCTCAGAGCTGATAAATCTTGATTACAGCATGTTGGGAAGCAGGGGAGGAAAAGGACGGAAAGATGCAGCACGAGTCTGTCTATCCTTTGAAGGATGTGTGAGGCCAAGGGTGCGTTTTACATGCTAGAACAGCTGCACTGAACTTCCGATAACAAATGACAAAAAGTTCTGGTTTTGAATCTAATGCTGGTAAAAAAAAAAAATAATAATAATAATATAAAAAAATATATATATATTTACAAACCACTGACGTTAATCAGGGTAACACCATATTTAATTTTCCATAGGAACGAAAACAAGGCTGTGAGGGATAGAAGAGCAGTGTTCTTCAAAGAACAAACCTACTGTTTCCAAAAAATGTATTAGGCAAAATTAGTTTTGAAAAGTAAAACATGGGATAGTTCAATAAAAAAATGAAAATGTACTCATTATTTAATCACCCTAAAGTCAAAAACATTTCTTTCTGTTGAGCACAATGCAAGATATTTTAAAGAATGCTAGAAACTGGTACGACAAAACAAATACTTCAGAAGTCAGTGAGTACTGGTTTCCAATTTTTTTTATAAGTATAACAGAAGAAAGAAACTCAAACAGGTTTGTGACAAGGGAAGGGTAAGTAAAAGATTTTGTTTAAACTATCCCTTTAAGTATGAAACCTAATAGACTTCTGAAATCGTATTTATGAAACGTGTATGATATTCTTTTTAACTTTAAAAATGTAAAGAACTAAACTCTGCCCTCATGTCTATTAATAAATATCACACGAATCCAAAATACTTGAAAAATAACACGTCAAACAGAACTTATTATACTTCATGCTGCTTTTTCATCCTTTTTGTAGCTCGACACCCCTGCTAATATGCATTCATAGTAGAAAAAAGGTGCAGAGACTCCGATTTAAAAACAAGATGACAAGAAAATAAGATTTTGTTTTCCAAAGAAGAAAGAGAACCATATGGGTGGGTTGACATTGATAGAACTTACTCAAGATTTTTAAGAATACAAAATGAAACAGCGCAAAAAAAAAAAAAAAAGATTTCTGCTGCTTGTTCAAACTACTTATTTAAACTGAGCTGAAACAACACAATTCTTGAGTTTTTTTGGGACAACTAAAATGTTTTATGACAACTGTGTGGAACACTACATTTTTTACAGTGAGGTCAAGAGACAAAATATATTAGAAATACCACATTCGTGTCAGATATTAACGATGAAAAACACACCCTCATATCTGTCGGATTTGAATCACTGAACTAAGAGACATTGTGTATTTCGTGACGTAGACCACTCAATTACAGAACCTGTAATTTCCTCGCAAGGTCAGCATGTAATCTTATTCCCAGCAACAAAACGGCAGTGACAAATTCACCGGCCACCATCCCCAGAGCTAAACACATTCATCACAACAAAAACAGCATTACATTTGCTGCACAGTAGGCCACAGCGATCATCCACAAAAACACAAACACACACACACACAAACACAAACACAATAACAAACACAAACACACATACACACACACACACACACACACTGCTACATCACGGAGTCATATCCTACTTTTAAAATCATCCAATCTGCTTTGTCCTGCAAGGCTCCTCCTGTCGTTTGAGGATTGTGGGTTTACAGACTTTAACACCCCAAGCAAGAAGGCTAAGAGGAAGCTGATAACAGAGCCACCTCTCCACTCCTATGACATACTAAGGATTAGCCAATTTAGCAAGCAAAAACAGCAAAATACTACATGTTCAAATAGGCCTGAAATAGCTTATTGATGTTGTTGTTGTTGTTATTATTATTATGTAATAATATAATATAATTGTTTGAATTGCAATATCTTCTACAATTTTATTTTAAAATAAATAAATGCTTATACAATTTATATAGCATAAAATCGTTTCTACTATAAAAAGGTCAGTTTTAAAAGTCAGGTGTTAAAATCAGGTATTCACATAGGAGATTTTGAGAGTGCCTTTAAATCACTTCTTAATTAAGAAAACACTTTTTTAGAATGAATTGTTGTGTATAATCATTGTTATAATTCACAAAATAATTTACTTAGTTTTACTTGAACGTGGGAAACAAATGGTCATTAATGTGAGAATTTAGTATTTTAGAATATTAAAAACCATATAAAAATAAGTACACATTACAGAAGAAAACTAAATATAATTAACACATTAAATATCAATATAAATAAATAATTATTAAAGCATGTTGTCATGTATGAATAAAATGGTCAAAAATAAAAATACATTTAAAGGGTAATTACAGATAAAATAATTTCATTATTGCCGTTACATTTTATGAAAATGGGTAACTCATGAAAGGTCTGAACTTGGGGTACAAATATAAATGCACAATTAGCATATTAATTAAAAAATGTTATCCAAAATGAGAAGCAGGTTATCTATAACTGGCAGTTCAACCTGAAAAGTGCAGAGAGAGAGAAAAAAAAAAAGCAGCTGAGCAGGTAAATCTTTGCGAATCGGAATTCTTACTGCCAAAATTGACAATTAAAAGTCAAAATTATGCAATCCTTCTATATCACTACTATGATCTTTCATTAAATGCTTCTTGGTTTTTATTAGCAAACAAAAAAACATGGCTATGCTTATTTGCAGTTCCTATGCAATCCACCTTCACAAACCTGGCAATCTTTTAGCTTTAAGGGGGACTCAAAAGGACTCCCACCAGGCCACAGCACCCCACGCAGAGACAATTAATCCAGCTCTTTCAGATCATCAGTTCAGTAGGACAAACAAAATTGTGCTTTGCATCCATCTGTGCAATCACAATTGAACTTATGAAGCTCAAATTAACCCATGAAAGCTCTAGTCTACAAAATGTTGCATTAGTAGAGTCATGTAAACACGTTTGAAAAAAGCCATTGTAGCCAAAGAGCTGTGTGTTTTACTAAATGTACCATGTAAAAGGTTACAAAAACATATTTGGAGAGTCCAAAACCATTCACTGCACAATAAAGCCAAGAAGACTGCACTTAGATAGTTAAAATTATAAAAGCAATAAAATCATGTAATGGTTTTGGTTATGGTAAGTAATATCAAATAAGCGCAAATGTGATATTGATTCTATACAACAGTTCAACAGACACGAAGCTAATATTGTACAAGTGACATTGTAGACACAATATTGTCTGTATTTGTTATTTTGTCAGCAAAATAGTGTAAAAAAAAAAAAAAAAAAAAGCTATCAAACATTTGGGGTTTCGGTTCCTGAATGAATTTATTTTTTAACAAATCAACTGAGTATTTCAATGATCCATTTATAAAGAGTCTCTTCAGTTGTTTCTAAATAGATCAGCCATTTAAAATGAATTTATATTTATCACACATTAATTTTTAACCCTTTCACTGGAGTTTTACTTAATATTTTAATTCTCAAAGCGATTTACACTTAAAATATGTAAAAATTAAACAATATAGTGTAGCAGTGAAAATGAGACCAGTCCAAAAATTCTAAAATGTTAAGTGTTTAAAAATGTTAAGTTTAAAAAAGTACGTTTTCAAGGATGAAAATTTTGCATGCCTAATACTATAACAACTAGACCATTTAAACAAGCAGACGTATGTGTCTAATTTTGCATACTGTATGTGATGAGCCTCAAACTGGGTCTGAAATGGTTTCTGTGACCAAATTTACTTTCTTGGCATTTAATAACATTTTCATGATTTATTTGTTATCCAATCAGAGAAAACACACGAAACAGTTATGGCATTTATATACATCCATTATAAAACAAACAACAATTAAATTTATGGTAAAAAACAAAATAATAAAATAAAGTATTTAAAGGTAAATTACTGAATATAATTAATTTATAGTCATACACCAATGTTTTGAAGTACTAACATCTACACAACATAGCTTTGTTATACAGACAAAAAAACCAACCATAATGCCCATCACAAACAACTACTAAACACCATCATGGCAACACACATAAAATCAAAGTAATGCAATACACATTATTTATCAACATTAGATGTAACATAAAACCTCTAATATACATAAAAATAATAAAAAGCAAAGTGTCAAGCAGGAAATTCTGTGAAAGTCATATGTATACTGTTTATGATTATTCACTCTAAATATTAAGGAAACTTACTGTTAACCACTTTACTGTAGCATTTTTACAGTTTTTGTTGTTGTTTTTTTTTACCATTGAATTATGCTGATATTTTTCAAATTTCCAAAGAAAGCAAAAGCTGACAAGCTTAAAACATTTTACACTTGGCAATTAACATTTCCCACTTGTGATTGGTTTGATGAAAATGCATTTTAATATTGGCTGTAAACAGGTGTAGGTTTAAATAGGCCCTGTAGGTACTAATCCTGATCAGAAGCTTCATAAAAAGCTAAGTGTACCCACCAAGATGAAGACATTTAAGACACAAAATACACTGAAAGTGTGGCATTTGGAAAAGGGCTTTCTTGTAAACTCGTCTTACTAAATGCTGCCTCGTTACATCAATTTCTCATTACTGCCTCAACCAGGCGGAAAATTGCTATTTCACACCCAGCCCAGAATGATAATGTAGGTCAGCCTCGGAGCTCTTGTAAGCGCAAAGAGACGGTCAAAGGTCGTACCAAGATGCAATTCAGAAGGACAGTTTGATCTTGATCCAATTGGTGGGGTAAAATTTAAGATTTTATCTACACAATGTTCCAGACGGTGTTGGGGAAAGTTGCTTTTAATATTACAATCTTGCGTAACTTTTGCAAAACTAAATATTGATAAAGTATTTCGTATTGAGAACTAAAACTAAATATGATACTCTGTTACATTTTGAGGAAAGCATTGGGTTACGTTACTTTTGCATCAAAAAATGAAAGTCGTTCTCACTAAAAGTGAAATGGGAAGTGAATAAACCTCAGGCTAAAGGAAAATGTAAACTTCATGAAGTATAAGATGCAGGAAACAACTCTTATAAACAATGAATACTCCAAATCCTCATTTATTCATTCTGAAGGGAACTGAAGGATACTGAATCTGCTCTACTGCAAGTGAGATGAGTAAATACATGTTCACATTTATGCTACACCTACAGTAAGTATCATGTGCACAAGTCGCACACAACACATCCACACTTAGAGCTGTCAGTCAATAAAAAAAAAAACCCACACAACTGGTATTACTTAAAAAAAAAAGATTTTTCATTATATATATATATATAAATAAATAAAAGTTACGTGTTACTTTATTTGTTACTTAAAAAAGTAATCCGATTACATAACTTGCATTACTTGTAATGCATTAACACAACACAGTTAATTCTGGCCATGAATCATCTAATTGAACAGGACAAAACAGACTGATCAACACTCCAAGCCTACTACAAACACAAACCTGAACCATAAATCAATTGGAAATGCATTGTCCTACAACATTCAGGACACAGTTTCCATTCTAGAAAAGGAGAGTCAATAAAAATCATGTCATGACGAGTCGAGGAGACAGGAACTTCACCCTTACCACAAGGATCATAACAAGCAGTGATGACACATAGGGGTAACCCAAAACTGCTAATCCATCACTAATTTCATAACAACTCAGTCAACTAGCGCTCCTGGCAAGGAACATGGTGATATTTGGTCTCTAGTCTTTTAACCGAACATGAACTGCCTCATCATTGTCAAGGACGGTTTCCAAATTTTCTCAGAAACTAGATACTTCTGTCTCCTCCAGGTATGTGTGCCGATGTGAACAGACAATTTGCTCTCTCATATGGAGTGCTCAACCAATTGGAACAAGCAAAGTACACAATAATCAATCATATAACCAACTTATGACAAGCAAAAGAAAGTCAAGACTTGAGGCTACTAGTTACGAAGTTTTCGGACTACTTGTGTATGCATAACTACACATCTGTTGATATTTGAGATTATGTTAGTGAGTCATACTGTATGAATCCTTTCATCTAGGAAAGTGACGCAGGAACATACAAAATAACTCCTGAAAGAGTACAACAATGAATAACTATATATCTGCTGATTTAGGAAATGACTACATTCTACATAATGTGAATTCTGATAAAATTCATAGAGAAAAAAAAAACTTTTGCAACCAATCTAAAGAGGAAATGAGTCATGTGACAAATACAGACAAGACATGATTTGAAAAGACCTGAATAACCTGAAGATGACACACCCAAAGCTTCACTGCTGTGAGTTTATGCTCTTTTTTCCCCCAATTTACACACAAAACAGACATTTTTGCATTTATTATTTTTTTACCAAATTATACTATCTGTTTAAATAAAACACTTTTCATCCCATGTAATATTCATAATTATTAATTTTGCTTGAAATATATAATGTGTCAACAAAAATATGAATCAATATATATTCAAAATTTTGTTTTAGAGGTCTCCTGCAATTGATTGAAACCAAAAAAACAAGGTACTTTACTTTTCTTATAACATGCAGAAATTGCTATTTTTTTAACACTGTGTCTGAAGCTGTTTGTTTAAGAAACCAGTGACACCTCCATCTTGAAAGCTCTGCTCTTCTCGGATTGGTCGGATGGGCCAGTCTATTGTAATTAGTCTACATGTGTCAGCATTTGTTGGAAAACCAAATGCTTCTTTACACATCTGAATTTCAGCTCTGGAGGCTTCATCTGCATGACACCAACCTTAATATTGGCAAGACTTTACCGTATAAATTTGATTCATCATCTTTCTGCTCCGGGTGTGTTTTCAAGTTGTGTGTGTGTGTGTGTGTGTGTGTGTGTGTGTGTGTGTGTGTGAGAACTTGGATGGGTTAAATGCAGAGCACAAATTCCAAATATGGGTCACAATACTTTGCCACATGTCACAGCTTTCCTTTCCTTTCCTTTCCGAAATGAAGTGCAGTAAATAGTAAAAATGTTTGTTACAGTATACTGTTTAATTAGGACATCACATTAAAATACAGTCAACCAGCAAAGTTAGTTGTTTTGTACATTTGGAAGCAAATAACACCTGTTCTTGTTTAAAAAAATGGATTTGGTTTGAAACCAAAAACCAAAAATACAAAAAAATGGTTTGGGTTGATTAAATTATAAGAAGATGGAAGTCATTTTCCCATTTATCCCTGGTGTGTTATTCATTTTTGTCCACTTTCAACAACTTTCTTGATTTTCACAAAGGTTTATGGGTGCAAAAATTATGCATTGACTTTTTCTTACATTTCAATCTAATTTTGTGAAATATATTTTCAACTGCTAAACAGAGTTCATTTAGCCAGACTGGCAAAAAAAACAAAAACATTGTGCTTTTTTTTTTTTTCTCAGAAGGCAATGCTTAAAACCTGCTGTTAGTGCTTAAAAAAACACATCCCACTATAATTAAAAATTAGGTTAGCAGACAGAGGTATTTGATAGTTGAAATGATTCGGCTTCATGAGTATTTATACTGAAAGCAATCCAGTCTTTGGAAGTGGACAAGCTCAAAATATTTTCGGCCCTATTTATACCCAATGCAATCTCACAGCAATTTGTAACTTTGTTGAATTAGTGGCTAATTCCTATGAAATTGTATTATCTCATGTGTACTATAGGGCTGCACAATATATCATTTCAGCATTGATATTACAATGTGCGCATCCGCAATAGTTACATCGCAAGATATGCAATTTTGAGTCTGAACGTGATTTGTAGAGTCACTGTTAAGTTTAAGCATAATAGAGTGAAGGTTTGTCATTTGCATGCGTTTTTAAGGCCTGTGAATGAGAATTGCAAGAGAGTTTAGAAAAGTTGCCCACAAAAAATATAATGTTTGGAGGTGTAAAAAAGACTTATGGTATTTAATTATTCATACAGAAATTATACACATTATGCCAAAAACAAAATGTTTCTCTTACTTAGAATTTTTGTCTTGTTTCTAGTCCAAATATCTACATTTTAAAGCAAAAACAAGATTATTGTACCTACTCCATTGGCAGATCATTTTGCTTGTTTTAAGGAAAAACTATTAATTTTGACATTTCCTCTGAAGCTGAAAACAAAACAATATATTTACTTCATTTAAGAATAGATATTTTATTTTAGATATTTGTACTAGGGGCCTCACGGTGGCGCAGTGGATAGCACGTTCGCCTCACAGCAAGAAGGTCGCTGGTTCGAGCCTCGGCTGGGTCAGTTGGCATTTCTGTGTGGAGTTTGCATGTTCTCCCCGTGTTGGCGTGGGTTTCCTCCGGGTGCTCCGGTTTCCCCCACAAGTCCAAAGACATGCGCTATAGGTGAATTGGGTAAAAAGCTAAATTGTCCGTAGTGTATGAGTGTGAATGGGTGTGTATGGATGTTTCCCAGAGATGGGTTGCAGCTGGAAGGGCATCCGCTGCGTGAAACATATGCTGGATAAGTTGGCGGTTCATTCCGCTGTGGCGACCCCAGATTAATAAAGGGACTAAGCCAAAATGAAAATGAATGAATGAATGAATATTTGTACTAGAAATGAGACTGAGCAAAGTAAGAAAAGCTTTTTTTGCATTGTGATTATTCAATTTCTGCACCTGAATACTGTTAGATTCCCCAGAAAACTGTCAAATAGAGTTATTCACACCATATTTTCAAACTGTATTTATAGCAAAAACATTTATAGCAGCAAAAAAAAAAAAAAAAAAAAAAAAAAAAAAAAAAAAAAAAAAAAAAATCGCAATATCAGATTTTTCCAATATCATGCAGCCTTAATTTGTACATGTAAGTATGATTTGCATTTGGTTTAAGAGTTAAAATGAATGAATGAAATGGTATAAAGTCATATAAATTCTCTGACAATACATACATATGCAGTCACATTTCCTTGTTGATTAGAATGTTTACATCTGTATTTGGTGATCAAAGTTACAAAAACGCATCTTAAAACAAGGTGTAAACAGACCCACTAAGCATCCATATAGGTATGTGCGGGATAATCAGCTTTCTTGACAGGATTGTCTGTCTTCATTTAATATAAACTACTGTCTTGATGTACTTTAGTTAACTTGCAACCAGATTGGCCTCACAGATGATCTCTGAGAGGAATTCCTCTGAGAAACAGACTGCATGAACGCTCTCTTGAGATGTCTTCATCTGTGGTGAGATCTGCAATATAGCCGTCTCTCTCTAGAACTCAATTAAGCACTTATTAGCATATCCATTAGAAGACGTCACTCCTCCAGGCCACTGATTCTTGGATTCATCATCTCTGACCTTCAAGGACGTTTAGCCTCGAATAAAACAATAAAAGGTAAATGGATTCCCATTAGCAAAGCCACATCCAAAAAGTGTGCCTTTAGCTGCTGCATAGGAGAAGCTAATGGGAGCATGATCCGTAAATGAGTCAGTTGTTATTTCGTTTGCCATTATGACTAGTGAAGGATTCATTGGAATGACTCATAGGAATGAAGTGCGATACGTTTTTGTGAGTCTTTTTTCCCCCCAAATCATTAACAGAACCCACAGTGGGGGAAAAAAAAAAAGATTTCTAGTTTGATCTCTAAGTTAAACAAAAGTAATTATGTTTAACAACACCTTTATTTCAGTCTTTCTACTTTAAAATGCATTAAGTGTGAAATAATTCAAAGTGCGACAGATTATTTGCAACATATAGATTCTTACCACTAATTATTAGGCAATTATGAATAATAATAATAATAATAATTATAATGGTTGTTAGCATTATTATTATATTATTATTAATAATTCTCCTTCGGTTTAATCCCTTTATTTATCAGGGGTTGCCACAGCGGAATGAACCGCCAACTTATCCAGCATATGTCTTAGCAGCGGATGTCCTTCCAGCTGCAACCCAGTACTTGGAAACATCTATACACCCTCACACTCACACTCATACACTAAGGCCAATTTAGCTTACTCAATGTACCTATTAGTGCATGTCTTTGGACTGTGGGGGAAACCGGAGCACCCAGAGGAAACCTATGCGAAGACGGGGAGAACATGCAAACTCCACACAGAAATGCCAACAGACCCAGCTGGTGCTCGAACCAGCAACCTTCTTGCTGTGAGGCGACAGTGCTAATCACTGAGCCACCATGCCGCCCCCATTATTATTATTATTATTATTTATTGTAGTAGTAGTAATATTAATGCAATATATATTGTATATATTATGTGACAATAACATTAATAATATTTGTTGTTGTTGTTGCTTTAATAAAGATGAAACATTATAGCAACATAATTTATACAATATACAGCATGTTGTTGTTTTAAGGATAAAAATCAAATAAAATGTGCAAACATCTAATAACATTACTTCTCCTCCTACTACTATTATCATTAATAAAAAATAATAATCATAATAATGGGTAGCACGATGGTGCAGTGGGTATCGCTGTCATCTCACAACAAAAAGGTCGCTGGTTTGAGCCTCGGCTGGGTCAGTTGGCATTTCTGTGTGTAGTGTGCATGTTCTCCTGTGTTCGCGTGGGTTTCCTCTGGGTGCTCCAGTTTCCCCCACAAGTCCAAAGACTATAGGTGAACTGAATAAGCTAAATTTTGTATGTACTAAACTAATGTATGTGTGTGAATGAGAGTGTATAGGTGTTTCCCAGTGATGTGTTGCAGCTGGAAGGGCATCCGCTGCGTAAAACATATGCTGGATAAGTTGCTGGTTCATTCTGCTGTGGAAACCTCTGATTAATAAAGGGACTAAGGCGAAAAGAAAATGAATGAATGAATCCTAATAATTTATCATCAAATATAATAACAATAAATAAAATCAAATAAAATTTTGCACAAATGTAATTGCACTATTAACAAAATAATTAAACAGCAGTCACTGAAGATTATGTTTTATTATTATTATTATTTATTTATTTATTTTGCCATTGCATTAATTCAATGTTTTTTTTTATAACTGTTTTAGGCCATTAATATTAAACAATGGCCATGAATAGTAAATATTTACTATTCAACATGGTTTATTGATGAAATTACAATAATGACATCTTATTCTGAACAGCCTGATATGTTGAGTGTTCTGTAGTTTAATGCCTAATTCTGTTGTCCACACCAGGTTAATCTGCCCGCAGTGAAACAAAATCCCATTACACAAATCTATACTGTACACCAATAACAAACACTAAATTTCACTAGCTCTGATCGCTGGCCATGTCCCTCCACACATGATTTCCATATTCAGTGTGGGCAGAAGTTACTGGAGGCTGAAAAATATATATACAAATCTTGCTGCGTCACACCTGCCCGGTACACAATGTTAAACTGGAGTTACTGCATCCACCTACATCACACACTGCTAGCGTTTAAGGGCTTGCAGTAAGACAAACCTCCTTTAGAAATAGCCTTGTATTCACAGGCACACCCGGGGGTGGAAGAATCTCAGCAGGAACTCAAAGAGAAAGTGCTGGAGTTCTCTCAAACCCTCTCTTTCTTATCTCTCACCCACCCTTAGCGCCTCTCCTCACTCTTTTCTCTGGCCCACACCGGGCACTGGATGCTGAGCCAAGGGGGTGGAGGGTATTTTTAGCCAACACAGTGTGCTGAAACAGTGGAAAGCGTTGTGCCCTCACAAGGACAAATCTCTTCAACCGAGAGCCAAAGTCAGGGAGAACAAGAGAAGGGAAAGATAGAGAAAAAGAATTACATTTTTTTTCCTTCTCTTGCCTAGAGAAATTAAGGGTTTTAGGGAAAGGAGAGGTTGTCACATTGCAGGAACATCAGACATCAGATCAAACACTTCTATCTCCTCTTTTCACTCCATTCATGGTGCTATTTCTGTGAGTTTCAGAAGAGGTGGATGTCAGAGTGTAGTTATTTAACATTGTTGAAAGTGGGCTTCAGGAAAGAGCTGCTGGAAAGAGGATTCGAGGCAGGTAAAGACCTTCAAGAGTAAAATACACAACTATCTACAATAGATAAGCATCAACAGGTCATTTGCTAAATTATTACACACACACATACTGCACAAACATACTGCACATACATACATACATACATACATACATACACGCACGCACACACACATACTGACCAGCCACTTTCTTAGGTACACCTGTTCTACTGCTCGTTAACGTAAATTTCTAATCACATGGCAGCAACTCAATGCATTTAGGCATGTAGACATGTTTAAGATGATAAGTTCAAACCGAGCTTCAGAATGGGGAAGAAAAGTGATTTAAGTGACTTTGAACGTGGCATGGTTGTTGATGCCAGACGGGCTGGTCTGAGTATTTCAGAAACTGCTGATCTACTGGGATGTTCATGCATAAACATCTCTAGGGTTTACAGATAATGGTCTGAAAAAGAGAAAATATCCAGTAAGCGGCAGTTCTGTGGGCGCGAATGCCTTGTTGATGCCAGAGAAGAATGGCCAGACTGGTTCCAGCTGATAGAAAGGCAACAGTAACTCAAAAAACCACTCGATACAACTGAGGTATGCAAAAGAGCATCTCTGAACGCTCAACATATCCAACCTTGAGGCGTTTGGGCTAAAGCAGCAGAAGACCACACCGGGTGAAAAACGTTGCCTGGTCTGATAAGTCTCAATTTCTGCTGCAACATTCGGATGGTAGGGTTAGAATTTGTTATCAACAACATGAAAGCATGGATCCATCCTGCCTTGTATCAATGGTTCAGGCTTGTGATGGTGGTGTAATGGTGTGGGGAATATTTTCTTGGCACACTTTGGGCCCATTAGTACCAATTGAGCATCGTGTCAACACGACAGCCTACCTGAGTATTGTTGCTGACTATGTCCATCCCTTTATGATCACAATGTACCCATCTTCTGATGGCTACTTCCAGCAGGATAATAATACATTTAAAAAAAAAAAAACATTAAAATTGATTAATTGAAATAAACAATAATGAAATGAATAAACAAATGAATATAGGTATTAAAAATGCAAAAAAGTTAAAGTAAACTAAATCCATGCAAGTATTGAACAAAAATTAATAAATAAAATATACAAAATTGAAAATGTCAATGTTCAAAACATTTCAAACAGACGGACAGATAAAAAATAAAAACATTATAAAACAAAACAAAACTTAAAATTAAAATAAATAAGTAGATAGATGGGTAAATAGACAGACAGATGTTAAAAATACATACATAAAATACAAATATATATGTTAGACACAATGGACAAACAAGAGACTGATTCAATAAAAAGAACAACTGGCTCGAATCAGAGTCATGTGTTCATGATTCAGAAGTAACTCCTTCACAGAAAAAAATCTGAACCACAAACTAGATTTGAAACCACAGTGTCAAAACCCTTCTGAATGTGACCATTTTCGGCGCAGTTTGGTGCCCTATAAAAAGCATTGCATTAAGATGTCGTCCTTTCATGTTCTCATGCCGCTATTTGTAGAGTGAAAATCATTAGTCACTTCAAAAGGCCCCAGAAATGACAGTGCCATGGAGGATGAAGAAATGGCCATTGACTTCTTTTGACCGCTCCACGGTGGCGTATGACTCCCAGGGACACAATTTCCACTTCAAAAGGGCCTCTCTGGAGTGGAATTGTGGCTTGCTATCGTGCTCTGCTTTTGCGGTGCTTCCCTAGTGGTATTAGATGTTAAATGTTCGCCCCATGGCGGAGGGAGGAATTCTACCTCTGGAGAGTCTGAAGCGGGGGAGGACGCACGCACTGATTTGAGCCACTCCAGATGTTATCAGCCTCCAGGGCTAATGCTAGCAAGCCTGCATTAAGGATCTCCAGGTTTGGCACATAGTTTAAAAATGGTCACACACACACACACACACACACACCAAAGTACACATACACACACGGCTCTATGCGTCACAGTTGAGCTTTATCAGAACAATGTGTGTGAGCGCCTGAAGGTGGCTGTTTACAACACTGCCTGCAACTCTCTCTTTTTCTTCCTGCTTTTGTTTGGCTTCTGACTTTTTTATTTCTCTCTTTGCAACTTGTCTTTCTTTCTGTTTGTTCTCTTTTCGCCTTTAATGGTTCTGTATGGATTTGGTTGCATCAGATGTGGATTTTGTTTGCTTTTTGTCATTAGGGTTGAACGATTGATTGAAATCATACGGTTAGCACAAAGGCTGAGTTAATCAAATAAATATATGTGTTGTGTGTTGAAAAAGCACAGTATTATGCTCTTTTGCATGAGGATAAACTATGAACCATTGTTTTCGGTGTCTCAGAGGGGTTCGAATCACTGTAAATGTTGATCATCTCTCTCTCTGTGTGTGTGTGTGTGTGTGTGTGTGTGTGTGTGTGTGTGTGTGTGTGTGTGTGTGTGTGTGTGTATAATGTGCACAACCTGTGCCATCTATTTTCATCTTTTAATGAGAAGCACTTATACCAGCCATCGTCAACAAAACCAGTTGCACTAGTTTATTTTCCTTAAGTAATAGATGTTTTATTATTATTAATTTACACTTTTTGGGTTGTTATAATAATAATAATAATAATAATAATAATAATAATAATAATAATAATAATAATAGTTTTCTTTCATTACAAAAAATGCCTTAAACAGTACAGCAGGAGCATTTAAGTTAATGAAAACGAAAAGTATTTTTATTATTATTAACAATTACAAATAAAATTAATAATAATACTTCACGTATTATTGTTATCATATTATTATTATATTTTTATTATTCATGTATAAAACAAATGAATATTAAAGTATCTTTTTTACTAGTAATGTAATAGTCAGATGTTGTAGCAATAGTATTTTATAGTGCTATGGATTTATAATACAAAATGAGCACATGCACAATAAATAAATAAATAAATACATACATAAATAAATAAATAAATAGTCACCCTAACAGTCATTCATCACTTCTAGATTTAAATGCAAAGCAAGAATGTCTTTACAACAAACTACTAACTGACAATCTATCCGTTGGTATTATCAAGTAATTTGCCCCCTGGCCTTAGATAAGATGCAAATTCAAGTTCACTCTCAAACATACAGTAAAAGTGATCCTCTAATGTCACTAAAAAAAGGTTGAGAAAATGGCCAAATGTTTTTTACCCGCATTGCCATCTACTTCTCTCATTCTACCTATTCCATCAAACTCACTGGAACATGTGAATTCACTCATGCCACCTGTCCCCGCTGTTAAACCAGCGTGACTACCTTGCAGGAGAGTGCTGGAGAACAGAAAGAAGAACAAGGGCAAAAAAGAGGATCCAGAACTAAAGTTAAAATCAGACTCTAGAAAAGCTCCAGTTATAAGAACCAACATTTAGTTTAAATGTTAGTGATCATCGGGCGGTCGCTTCAAACAATGACCCAGATGACAAAAGGCTTTGTTGTAAACTGAAATTACTTACATTGTACTAAGGTGAAATTTATTTGCAAGTGCGGTGAGTGATACTCCAATTACAAAGACAAAAGGAAAAATAAACAGCTTGAAAAACAAAAAGTAAGAAACAAACAAAAATGACTTTTAAAAATGATTTTAACCAGGATCTTTTCAATGCAATTGTGAAATTAATGCTGACTGTGACACACAAACACTTTCACTACTTCCTACTAGACCCACACTCTATAGCTGCATCCGAAATCAAATACCAACCTTCTATGTAGTATGTGAAAAACAGTATGCGAGCAGAGTAGTATTTGCCAATTCATAGTAATCGAAAAATGTATGCATCCAATTTATGCTATACTATCCCATAATGCCACATGAAAGAATTCATGAATGACAGTGAAGCGATGCAACGGATGCAGGTAGGCCATGTGATTAAAACGAATGGTGGATGTAGTAAGTGCAAATTCCATTCATGCTACTTGCATTTACACTATATAGAATGTACTTTTCCAACAGGTGTGTAGTAAATTTAAATTCAAAATGGATTTTTCTGGATCAGCCATTAAACTTCATAGGCTCCACCCATTCCTGGAACATACCATTATTGTAGTCCCCACAAATAGACATAACACTTAATAAACAATCTCGCAAAATACACAGTTAACTTGCGCACAATAAAACTCATTACACAACCAAACAACATGTCTACTTTAACAACCTGTTCAAGATGTTATCAGTGCAGATGTGTACGAAGTATAGGTGTATGAGTTTGACAGTCACAATCCTAAAAAAAAAAAACCAAGAAAATAAAAACGTTTTTGAAAATAATTGTCCTTCAAATAAAATAAAAAAAGAAATAAAAACTGAAACTCACAGCCTACAAGATTACTATGCATCTATCTTTGTTAGGGTGTTTTTACTTCAATTTTACTTCCTTAAACACGTTTCAGGTGTGAATAATACATTCATTACAGTATTTATTCATCTTTATTAACATTTGTAAGTTCTTAGTTTGTGTTTGTGCGTGAACTAATGGTAACAAGTAGGGGTGTCAAAATTAATTGTTTCTTCGGTGCACCGCGATACAGACGCGGACAATTCGGTATCGGTTCAGTAATAGATCCTAACTGGTTATAATGTACTGATCTCATTTATCTCATATGCACTATATCAGGGTAGCTTACTGTGGCGAGGGAGGCAAGCACGAATAATTAAAATGCAGAAACTGTGCACAATTCACTGCGTGTGTTTGCTGGACAGTCATTCACTGACACTGAAGTTACAGCAGAAGCCCCTATTTCAATGCTATGGAGAAAATGAGAATAAACTCCATTTCTCTCTCTTACTGTGGCCCCTTTGACCTGCTGGCATGACGTTTCCTCTCCTCTTGGCTGTTATAGCGATACTTGCAGATCCAGACATGAGCGTGTCTGCAGAGTGAGTTTTCTCCCCCGCGTCTATTATGGATCAGCTGTGATCGCCGTGTCCGTTTATCAGTGTCACTCATCGGTGAACAGCGCCAGCCTGTGACCAATTATAGGCGTTTAACAACTCGCTTGACAACATACAAAAAGCAAGCGGGATAATATTTACTTTAGTTTATTTGCTATAAATGCTCATGTATGCATGTACGCATGTATGCATGTACTTGAGTTTTGTTTGATACATTCAAGAAGAGTGTTTTCTTTGAGCAGGTTAAATTAAAGATACAGTTCATATATCTGACTGCTTGTATTAAAGGACAAAACTGTATTACAAATACATATAAAATGTATTTTAAAAAAGTATACATTTTAATGCAAGAATTCTTCTGCTGTGAAGTAAAATATCAAACTGTGTATGGAATGTGTATCGTCAATGCACCATGAGGCACCAAGATATCGAATTGAACCGAATCGATGGCATGATAATAGTAACCAAACCATGAGCAGTGTAGGTTCACACCTCTAGTAACAAGCATAAATTTGGATGTTAATAATGCATTAGTGAATGTTGAACTATGATTAATAAAAGCTGTGCATGTATTCTTCATGTTAGTACATAAATACATTAACTAACTAAACCATATTGTATGACTGAACCATATTGCATGAGTGTGACTGAAATATTACACAATGCAAAAGTAAAATTGGTTCCAAATGTCATTTCATGTTGACATGACAGAAAAAAGTGCACAAACCATTTAAATTACCTTCCTCCTAAAACACACAATTGAAAGTGTGCCCAAACATTACAGAGAAAGTAGATCATATGAAACCAGTCAACCGTGATGCAGAACACATAGATGATGATAATGCAAGCAACAGAAATCCAGAAAAAAAGCATGTATGATGTGCCAGAGAGTGAGCTATAGCTCTGGAACAGATATTCAGTAAAACTAACAATGAGGGGAACATAATGAGCAAGAGCGTTTGCCTGACAAAGGTGTTTAAGTTGCAAAAGTTTTATAGCCGTTTCTAAAAAAACACAAGTGTGACAATGGCGATCGTCTAACGAATGACGAACAATGGGGTTCTTTAAGGCGAACCTGATTAATAGAGCCGTTACTCTGTGAAAGACCCAAAACATCAAGCTGACTCAACAGTGTGCTTTGTGTACATCTGCTCTCAAACTGCCAAGAAGGGTTCAGTCCATTTATTTCCACTGGTCAGACTCTTTTTTGGCTGTGCTTCTTCAGATCACTGCAGTGATAAACCCGCATAATCATTACTCAAGGTTGACTAATTTCAGATTTTTTTCCCATTTTAGTATGAAAGAAGTTCTGTTGGACATTACTGAAAGACATTACAGGAAAGACTGTGTTGGTTGCACATTGTATTGTGAACAACGAGCATTGTATACCAGAATGAAAGAATAGATTAATTGTTTCCCATAAGAGCCGTAACATACATTAGGAAAATAAACAGAGTGCTGCTGGACTGAGTACTAAAAGCCAGAAAGGAGTTACAGTTCCATTATCCTGAAGTCAATGCAATTTGTTATATGTTTTTGGTTAAATGCTTAAAATAAACCATGTGGTTAAGGCAAGCAAGATATTCTCACATTTAATTTGGTATTGATTTATTTATATAAATAAATAAATAAATAAATAAATAAATAAATAAATATATATATATATCTTGAAATAGTAAATTACTAAATTAATGGGACTACAGAAGTTGTAAAACATTATTAGAAATAGCATTATTGTACATTTTAAATAAAGATATTTGGAAATAAGCAATTCCAGTGTTATGAAAGTAACATTCGCAGTAAAAGCTTGAAACATAAATTCACATAGAATGTATATATTAACAGTATATTGATACACCTGTTTAATTTAACAAAACAACTAACCAGAGCATTATCATAAAAATATCAATCTGTAAACGTGTTTTATAGTATAATTGAGGCAAGTAAACATGTGTTCATTATGGATGTGACCAAAAAATTATGCAAGTTTACAGTTTACAACATACTTTACAGAAATTCTGTGAATTAAACCAACGCTTTCTCACGCAATTGGTAACTTTTTCAATGAGTGGCTAATTAGTATGAAATCGTACGAAATCGTATCAAAATCATCTCATTCATACAATTTAGTACGATTTGTTTATCCCCAATGACGGTTGGGTTTAGGGGTAGGGTTTGGTGCCACTCTTCCTTTTAAAAATCGTACATTTTTGTACGCCTGAACTCAGCCACTAAACTGACAAATAGTAACTGGTAAAATAGTTATGTTTCCTCGTGAGATCAGGCTGATTAAACTGCACAACCCAAAAGAAATAATACTAATCAAAAGGCTAAAAGTTGGTTCTCTATAGAACAAACCTTATGCATTTTATTTTACTTTATATTTTTGCATTTATGAGGAAAAGGCAGTGTTACTGATGTGACAGATGATTGCCACTTGGTGATTTTGGTCATTTAAATTAAACTGTATGAAATTGTTGACAGGAAAATTTTTGAGTATTTTTACATACTGTAAAATACAAGCCTACACAAACAACGTAGAAAGGGTTTCACTATTTTGGTATACATAGGTTGACATTTGCATAGTTTGCTCACATGTTTTTGGTCAAATGCCTAAAAAACATCTTGTGGTTGACACAAGCAAGATATTCTCACCTTTTATTCATTGTTTTTATATACATTTTATATTTATTTTTAAGCTTTTAGGTGTCTTGACAATCTTGACATTAATAGGACAACAAAGCTTGTAGAAAACATGAAACATCATATAAAACAACAACTTTTACAGCATTATTGTAGATTTTAAATAAAGATTGAAAAGAATTGTTGGAAACTTAGAATGGGTGCCACTGAAGTCATGAAGTTTGTGTGAATCTTGGTGTAAAAAAAACATGTAAGAGTGAGATGTTTCTTGGTTGTTCTTGATGTTGAGCAAGAGTACAGAAACACAGTGACTGATTGTGTGTGCACTCTAAACTGCAGTGTTTTCAGTAGCGACAAATCCAAATGCATCTGATTGGCCACTGCTCAACACAAACATGGGTGATTGGTTAATACTCTCTTAACCTACCACTCACATCATGCTTGTGATGGAGGTTCGGGTTGATCAGGTTCCTTCATTATTTCATCCTCGATTCAGACTTGAACTGATATGGCAAAATTGGCACCATAGTTACTCTCCTATAGTGTACAATCACTGAGGATGTAGAAATAACCTAGAGATGAAATCCCAGAAATGAGTTTGTGACAAGCTACAAAACGTAGACCAATAACCACAGACAATAGACCAAAAAACTATACCAATCAGAGCAGAATAGGCATGCAGAAAGAGGGGTTTAGAAAGGATAAATCTCGAACATGTTCTGATAACAGAACTTAAACAACTTTATGATTGTCTTGATTTGTAAGAAAAAAATTTAATCTTTAAGACTCTTTGAGAATTGAGGTAATGTGAAATACACTGTATATTATGAGAATTTGTAAAGTGATAATGCACCCAAAATATTTATTCTGTCATGATTTACTCATCTTTTACTTGTTCCAAACCTGTTTGACTTACTTTTTTCTGTTGAACATTGATTATTTTCTTCTGTTGATATTTTGAAGAAAGCTGAAAACCTTTAAGCACTGACTTCTATATATTTTTTTCCTACTAAGGAAATCAAAGGCTGCTGGATTTCAGCTTTCTTCAAAATATCTTCTTTAGTGTTTAACAGAATAAACAAACTCATGTTTGGAACCACTTGATGGTGAGTACATTTTTATTTTAGGGTGAACTATCCCTTTACGCGTTTTTTATATTCTTTTATTTTTTACCTATTAATTGATGTAAACCTATTGTATGAGACCTCAAAACAAAATTAGGAATCTTAAAAAGCACATTAAGATGGAGTGTTTAACACTCCTTAATATTTTTTGACACCGGTAATAATGTTCACATCTCACATTCCCTGTAGGTTGTTATCTGCAGAAGGATTATGTCTGACAGAATTCAACAACGAGATCGAATTTGAGCGTGTTAATCCATGATGAGAATCTAAACAACATTGACATCACGAGTGAAGATGATAGGAAACGAAGACAAACTCATAAATGTTTCAGCTTCGTCTGTGAGGAATCTGCACTGCCTATTGTGCATGCTAAACAAAGGCAGTCGGAGCCATTTATTGAAGCTAGTGTAAACAACGTTCAACTGCACAACCACATTTTACTCTCAAACCACCCCTCCGGCACAGTGACACACCCTAAAACACATACACACACACACAAGCAGAATGGTTTATCACTAGCTGATTTCCATACTCTGCCATCTCACCTGCCTGCTGGCTCTTGTGGACCAGCCAGTGCATGCTAAATATTTGTATGCATTCACAATGCATTTTCTAGCTCACTTTCATTTCCACGCCTTTGTAGTGCATTTTATCACCCCATTTATCTCATTCCCATTGCGATGCATCCTTTCATTTCCATTCACTCGCTTTATCTTGTTTCCTGAGCTCGTTTCTCTCAACCACTCCCTCCTTTTTTCTCAGTATGTGCGTGCTTTTTGGGGTTGGGTTTTCTCTCTCAGTGAGACACTCATTAATAATCCAGCATAGTGCTGGAATCCACCAGCTCCTCAGAGGGAGTTCGAGACTCCAGTGAAGCGCATGGTGTTATCTATCTCTCCATTCATCTATCTTTCCACTATCGCTCTCTCTCTCTCTGCTTCTCCACCTGCATGGAGAATTTACACAAACCGTGAGGAGGGAAGTGTGCTAGCCATCTGAGCAATGTCATATCAAAAGAAAGCTTGTGCAAATCTGCATATGTTGATGTGGAGCCGGCTGATTGGTCGCTCTTCCGATGAAGGAGACAGAATGAGGACACACAGAATGAGGCTGGTTCTTTATTCAGCGGCATAATAAACAGCACATGCTGCTCCGGCACTTTGCGAAGGGGCGGGGTCACATGCAAAATAATGAATTAAACATGAGCAGAGGACACGCCCATTCATATACTATGGGCTCTATTTTAAAGGTCTAGGCGCAAAGTCTAAAGCGCATGACGCAAAAGCATTAAGGGCGTGTCCGAATCCACTTTTGCTATTTTAAGGATGGACAAATACAGTTTCAACCCTGTTAAAGCGTGGCGCACGGTTTAACAGGGTTGTGCTTATTCTCTTAATGAGTTATGGGTGTGTTTTAAGCATAACGTGCATTAAACCAATCAGAGTCTCATCTCACATTCCCTTTAAGAGTCAGTTACATCACGCCATGGCACATTTGCATATTTATTCATTCATTTTCATTTCCGCTTAGTCCCTTTATTAATCTGGGGTCGCCACAGCGGAATGAACCGCCAACTTATCCAGCATATGTTTTACACAGCGAATGCCCTTCCAGCTGCAACCCATTACTGGGAAACATCCCCATACTCTCATTCACACACATACACTGCGGACAATTTAGCTTACCCAATTCACCTATAGCGCATGTCTTTGGACTTGTGGGGGAAACCAGAGCACCCGGAGGAAACCCACGCCAACACGGGGAGAACATGCAAACTCCACACAGAAACGCCAACTGACCCAGCCGAGGCTCGAACCAGCAACCTTCTTGCTGTGAGGCGAACGTGCTACCCACTGCACCACCGTGAGGCCCTGCATATTTATTATTACATAATAAATAATACTGATAATAACAATAACATTATAATAAAATAACAAATTGTCACGAATAAACTGAAAAATGCCCCCCCGGACATGAAGGCTTTAGACCAGCTTTTACTTGGTTAATGGTGCTGTCTATTTCAGTTTCTCAAAATAGCAATGCGCCAACATTGCGCTTTAACACACCTCCTTTATAAACCCATGAGTCAACAAAGTAAAATGCATTTGCTATTTAAACAACGTGGTGCAAAACATGAAAATTAGGGTTGTGCTGGTTTAAAAAATAAATAAATAAATAATAAAAATAAATAAATAAATAAAAAAAATAAATAAATAAATAAATAAAATAAATAAAAAAAAACGCAACAAAATTGCACCAAACACATCTTGCGCCTTATTGCACCGGGTGTATGATAAGGCCTTATATCTTTTATTTCAAATATGCATGCGTCAGTTCGACCAAAACATTTATGGTTGCAGCATAACATAAGCAACATGAATCATAAGAGCGCTGTGTTAAAACAGGAAGCAGAATTGACGCAAATAAAACTAGAAGACTTTAAAACAGACAAACACCTTGAAATACAGTGTGCAGAAGGAAGAGAAAGATGCTATTAAAAGTACTTCTGCTTCTCTGTTCAAGGTTTTCCAGGACACCATCTTGTGATTTAGTTCAACGATTGATTGAATTTTTGCAGATTAATCTGCAGCAACAACAGACTTGCAGATTAACAGATTAGCCTTTAATACTGACAACAAAACACATGTATATACAGTACAGACTACAGCATATTATGTCATATGATTATAAAGCAATTAGTAGAGAAAGAATGTTTGATGTTCTGCATAACATTATAATTAATAATGAAAATTTTGATTTATATATGAAATAAATCGTAAAAAGCTATGTTAAACACAACAAACAAATCAAAAACCAATAAAACAATGACAAAAAGCACCAAAACAAATCCAGCTACAACAGCATCCTTATCAGACAAACAGCATCATTTGGTTTTATAGGCAGATTAGTAGGTTAGGAAAATGACTCTCATTCAATAATTGGAAAAAGTGTTACTTACAAATCACAGAATAATTCTAAATGGGAAAACAAGTATGTATAGGTGGAAGAGTTGAAACAAAAATTGCCAGTTTGGTTTGTATCAGGGTTCTGTGGTCACTGTTTTCAGTTTGATTTGGTATACATTGTCAAAAATTTTAAATAAAACTATTATAACCCTTACAGTAAAAATACCATTTATAAATATCATACATCAGCATAAAAATAAATAGCCTTATAATCTACAGTGCATTTACAGTATTTAAAAAAAATATCATCGTCATGGTCATGTAACTAAAAACTGTTATCTTTAAATTGTAGCCAAAAACGTACTAAACAAAAGTACGTATAAGTCTGCATATCTTTCGCAATGAAAACAGTGTTCTTGTTATAGCTTTATCGCAGGCTCCAGACTCCAGATTCTTCTATGATTGCACTGGTGCTACTGAATTTCTCAGTTGGTCGCACCAATCTACAATTTGGTCAC
Organism: Danio choprae; assembly: GCA_903798125.1. Lineage (NCBI taxonomy): Eukaryota > Metazoa > Chordata > Actinopteri > Cypriniformes > Danionidae > Danio > Danio choprae. Next base: position 9,074,743 of record CAIGQW010055694.1, on the reverse strand, counting down.
ACCTATTTTCATAGTAATCATAATGACCTTCCATATTGGTGAATCAATGAAAGAGTACAATAAAATAAACATACTTGTGTTTGAAACGTGATATTCTGATAAATTACGCATTTAGCACTATAATAAATTTCACAATTCTTATTTCCAATTTTAGTACTGGATTTATAATTTTGTCTTTGTTTGTTGAATAATGGTAATGATGACTGCATGTTAATTTGGGCTGCTGTTTACATTCTTTAAAACAAAAAACAAAAAAACCCATTGAATTCTCTTGTCACCGTTAGAGTCAGAATCATATTTGAGGATCAACAACAACAACAACAACAACAACAACAACAACAACAACAACAACCAACCAACCAACCAACCAAAACGTACATGTTCCTATAGCAGAAACATAATAGAACAATATAAGAATCATACTGCATATGTCTAGTAGTCAAACAGAATGCCTCTATGACAGCAATGTTGTCCAACAAAGTATGCATATCCGGGAATGTGTCCTGATTGTACAAATCACTTGCTTAGCTTAAGGCATCCCATTGGGGATCAATATAATCCATCAAACTGCTTGATGTGAAAACTTAAATCCAGGCCTCAGGTGTTACAGTACACATCTATTACATCTGAGGGATACAAACTCGCATCTCTGTCATAGCACCATGTTGGTGATAATCCAAACCACTGAGGTCAAAGCCAGAGTTATACAACACAGTTGCGTTAGCACAATAGCAACGGCCCTGTTAGCGCAACTCGCATTAGCGCAAAAAATGACAGAGCACCTCACCTGGACACACACTTCTCTGCAGAGACTTCAACAAGAAAGGGGTAAATCAGTCTTTTCTGTACTTGCACAGTGAAACAGCTGTCTGCTTGAGGATCATGTAAGCCTGAGATTATCGTCATAAGAAACAGATGTCATACGGTAGAGAGATATTCTCATTCTCAGGCTCTTTAATGAAAAGGAAAAAGGAGCCACTTCTGTTGTCGTGCTGAACAGAAGTGTCGGCTGCCTTTTCTGTTTGATTGTTGCTTCTACCCAAAGTGGGTCTTGTTTCTACACTGGCATTTTCAGAGAAGGAACAGACAGAGGTCAAAGAGGTCTTATTTCCAAAAGGGTTGAATACTGAGGAGAACAATAATAGTCGTGACACGCTGCCTTCTGGGAGTGTGTGAAGGTCACATGCGAAGGTCATGATCACCACACAAAACATTGCATCAAGTGAGTTCTTATATCTTGGTTTCAAGCACCATTTTTATTTTCTAATGGCTGGTTGCTCACAGGAATGTGTAACTATTTAACATTTTGAAAAATCACTGGCTGATTCCTGTCATTTTGTACAAATCTGATTTGTTGTAAATTGTGTGACTTAAGTCCTACTTATACATCTTATATATTTTATTGGTCTTTTGTGTGACAAAACAAACAGTGCTTTGGCTGGCTGACTGAAAATTAAAAGTCTGTGTGCATATACCCCATTAACAAAACAAGAAAAATAAATATATAAATACATAAATACCAAAATAAGTACATTAGATACACAAGTAGATAACATCAGAGGATAACATAGAGATGAAAAAAATAAAGAAATTAATCTACATTTTTTTAAACAAACGAGCTACTAAAGTAAAAGAGCTGTGAACTGTTGTTTCGAAACAGTGTTTCGAAATTTTTAAGTGAGAAAAATTAGTCATTTCAATTGCAATCCGAACAATCAAGAATCTTACAGTGAGGTTTACAGATTTCGAAATTGGATTCGTCATATTGACCAACAGAAAGCAGTCTGGTGCCCTTTTGTACGTTTGTCCTGTAAATTTTACTGAAACTTGTACTAAACGTTGGGCAAGAAAATTGTAAATCAACTCTTTCATATCTTTGGACTTCCTGGGAGTTATTCATCAGCACATATTATTCCAAATAATAAAATGTCACAATGAAGCCTCTAAAGCAATGTTTATTGACTGCTGATGTCACTATTCTCCAAGAAAATTTACTTGAAAATCCTGTTTAACTGGAAAAATGTAATGTTATGGACATAAAAGTGGGACAATTTAATGTTGGTTTTAAGGCTAAATGGTAATCTATGGCTAACAAATGTCTACTTCGCTTAGTATCCACCCTATTTTCACACAAGAGTGGGTGCTGCCATTTGTAAATTTAACATGTTTGGCTTTAATTGTCACTTGAATCTAGCTATAAACTGTGAACAGCGGCTTATTTTGTTGCGTAATCTTGCAAACTGGTATTTCTTTAAATATAAACCATATTGGATTATACTGCAAACAGCTTTCCCATTCATTGCATTTTTATATTCTTATTCTATTCATTTAGAATCAGAAGTCTTGAACATACACAGAAACCAGTTTACTTCTACACTGACTAATAAAGGTGGATATAAAAAGCAGATATGTCAGAATATGCTAAATTAATAAACAATGGGGGGGGGGCAATTACTTTTTCCACTAAAATGTTGAACTATAGGTTCTGTAGGTTTTTGTGATAGTCAAAAGAAACAACATAGCATATATCAAATAATTGATTACATTATATTTGATTATATTATATTTATGGTAAATAAATGGTAAATAAATAGCTAATTAATAGCTTTGTCAAATGAATAACTTTGTTGAGGATATAGTCTTTTCCCCCCTTTCATTATATACATTAAAACTTTGTGAACAATACTGTATAGCACATGCACTATTCTAATTTTGAGAAGCAAGTTGAAAGCTCATAGTAAGCTAATTTACATGCAACTAGTGTGAAAAAGGATATAAGGGCGTGGAAACGAACAGCCTAACATTCAGAGTGTTTGCACGTGCGCGCACACACACACACACACACACACAAACACACACACACACACACAAACACACAAACACAGACACAGACACACAAACACAGACACACAAACACAGACACACAAACACAGACACACACACAGACACAGACAAAGACACACACAAAGACACACACACAGACACACACACAGACACACACACAGACACACACACAGCTGTCACCAGCTGGACCAGGTGTTGATGGTATATTAGCACTAATGAATATGGAGAAAACTTGAATAAATGAGTTGCATATTGAAAAAATACTTAATTTCCGCTGGGACACACGCACACACGCGCTTCCCACATTGCCATAGTTTAATAGAGGTAAACAATGATAAATTCAGTAGCCGTATAACCAACATCTGTGCAATGTCTCCATCTTAATTGACACATGTCCACATTTTCAAATGGAAAAAAGGAGAGAAAAAAAACCCGCCTATGGTTTAACACTGCTTTAAGACTGGGCAGTTGCTGTGGCCTCAAGCGAAGGGGTCAAAGGTGAGCGGACAGACATCTGCCAGAACAATGACTCAGACTGTCTGACACAACAAGAGCAGTGCTAGATTTACAGCACACATGTTTGAAAAGCCTCTGCTTCTCCTTTCTGCTCTGCTTGCTTTACTTCTAGATTCAATGGCCGATTGTAGAGCTGTGGTCAAAACAAAGAACAAAAGGAGCACTAAACAAGTGGCAATGATTTTTTCATCATCACTTAAACGCCGGCTTTTGTTTGACCAGCAGCCTGAATCATGCGAGTCAGCAAATGTAAATGGTACAACATCAGCAGAATGGAGCAAATATGAGATGATACAATTGTGTGACTATAACAGATATTCCGAAAATCACAGGAAATGGGCAGGAGGAGACATAAATAACAAACAATTTTTAGCAGGGAATAGATAATGTCGCAAACTTCAACGGAATGGCAAACGTAAAAAAAGATGAGATGTCGCACTTTTGTGTGTACATTAAATCAAAAGCTTGAAATCACTTGTGAAAAACGTCCAAATGTAAGTGAAACATTTGTTCCATCATTCAGTGCAAGTTTTTTTTGGTATAAAAGAAATATAATATGGCATGTACTTAAAATATGTAAGCGAATAGGTGATATTGAAGGTTATTATATTTGAATTAATTCAATTGATTCATTTCATCAAATGTCAAAAATAGCAATTTATAAAAACATTTTATTACAGTATTTGTATTTTGCAGCTACACTGTTATACTTCAATAGAGCTTTTAAAATGTTATTAGATGCCTTCTATTATATTTAGAACTATATGTTCTAAATATGCCTGATGAGATTTTTAACCCAGCGCTGTTGCACTGTATGATATTTTAGTGGATGTCTTCTGTAAATGACATGCATGCAAAAAAAATGCATGATCATTTTGGTCTTTGTGTTTTCCGTTTCTTGATTTCTGAGAAAACAAGTGTAAACTACAAATAAATTAAAGCTGCATTACAATTGCTTTGATGCTTGAAAACTTCTTTTCTTTGGCCCAAAACATCACACATGTCCATATGCAATGCCATCATTACGTTCTGTATGCAAAAAGTATTAGAAACATATTATCTTAAATTATAACAAAATATATTCTTTACAAACTAAAGCATTGCATTTATATTTTACATAATAATCCCAATAAAATGTGTAGAATAGTAATGTATTTAAAGAACAATTAATTCCATTACAGTTAATGTGTTCTAACCAACAATTCTCTTTAAAGAACGATTCTAGTCACTAGAATAAAATCCGAGGAGACAAGCTGTGTTCTCATTCCAGCAGCTGGAGTTCCGAGTGTAAGATTTAACAGACCTCACACTGAACAAAGCTTCTCTGGGTGGCTGGTTTTATCCAGCGAAGTCCTGTCAGATCAGAGATGGATCCTGCAGTTAACCTGCAGCCGCTGCAACACACGCCACTGGAATAGCGCGCTAGCAGCTCACAGGGGCGCATTCAACTTAACACCACAGCAGGAAGGAGACGGTGTGTGCCAGACTAAAAGAAGAAGCAAGATTTAAAGAGCCATCATATCGAATCAGAGGACTCCGCTCGCCCTCTCTATTGGAGGTGACAGTACAGTAGGCCTGGTCTTTACAAAGGCACAGCTATGTCTCCAGCGCTATCCGAGGAGGCTTGTTTCCTGCCACAAACGATAAATGACATGTGCTTCAAGATGTATACAATATCAACAGTAAACGTGTTGATATTCAATAACACAAAACATCTTTAAAGTGAACAAACACAACACAGGCTCTTTGGAAATACGTTTTTGCGATTTCACAAAATGTAGGCTGAAGCACATATTTCAACTAGGGCGGCACGATATTGGAAAAACGTTATATTTCGATATTTAGTTTTTCTCCAATATATTTTGCAATAAATACAATTTCACCAGCTTACTTGAATACCTTTTTTTAAATCATTTTTAGGCTAATTGGGATAATTCTGCATAATAATCAAATTACATGCATAGATAAATACAAAAGAGCAAAGAAACAAATGAAACAAACAGTGCTATTTTTCTTATTTTCTGACAAGTTGTGTAGGATTCAAACACATAACGTAATTAGATAGTCTTCATTTAATTAATAAATATAAATAATCTTTGTAATCTAAAGCTAGAAGCGTTATAACTTTCTTGTGCTTTTAAGCTCTCTGGAAATGCTTCATAAAAATTCACAGGTCTAAAACCATCCAAATGATAAACTTTCACTACATTATGGACATACTTTGCAACAAAAAAACAATTCCTGATCAACTATAATTACGACTGGACATTGCCCAGTGCTACAATGTGACTATGTGGACGTGTACATTGCAATATTGATTCAGAAACAATACATTGTGCAGCCCTAACTTCAACATATGTAGTAAAATAAATGCTACGAGTCATATAAATGTCAACTTTTGTTCCTTTTCACACTAATGATATTTACAGGGATATATTATTGATGAATGAAGGATTATTTAGTGCAGCTCTCCAATAATAATACCAAATAAAAGATAAAAGCTATGCAAATCAAGGTAAAACTATGCAGCCGCAGAGCACTTTTCACTTATGTTTGCTTTTGAAAACACTATTGGTTGGCTTAAGTTCAGTGGTCTAGGTGGTCTGTACGTCAAGCCTGGCCTTCTTGTGGATGTGTACAAGAAGGACATGTATCTGAAATGTATTGCATAACATACCCTCCAGTAACATTTTCAGATTAGCAAAAATATAGACAACGCCTTCTAGTGGATTGGTTATCTGAAACGTGCAACTAAACATACCCAGAGCAACGTATGTTATGTTTTGAAAAAATGTAAGCCGAGGCATGTATTTCCAATGAGCCTGGGCTCGATATGCATTATATTGTTATTGTGGGCACTTCAAAATACTATGAATAATTTAAGAGTGCCTTTTAAGAATATTGAGATTGTTGTTATAGCAGTGTTTTCATAACAGCGCCAAATGCTCAAAAACTTATTTTCATAAACATTTTCACATTAAATCTGGCTTATATGGCATTTGCAAGATACTGACTGAGATTAGTTAATTTACTTAAACTCACAATTAAAACTACAACAGCATTTATGAATCTTAAGTGATGATGTTTTTAATTTAAAGCATTATAACTCAAGTCAAAAATCTGAAATGTTTCAATTATATAAAATTAAGTTGCTTTAACTAACATTAACACATATTTATAAACATCATGCAATTTGTTTTAGGCATTTGTTTACTTTTATATGCAGAAATGTTATGAAATAAACAAAAGAGCATTTGTAGTATTAAAGCTGATATAATAACCTTGTTTTGCAGTTGAAGTTAATATTATGATAATAATGTACATCATTCAAGTTGATCTACAGTCAAAGCAATGTTTGAGCAGTAGTGAAATGTAGGTTTGCTTTACTATTGCTCATCTTTTACCAACAAATTTTATCTCAATCTGCCATCTCTGACAATAAAATCATAAAAACCTGTTTGTCAGGTTTAGGATTAGTAGTTAGGGTATTTCTAGTCACATGCTTCTGTTTGTCACATATCCACTCAAGAGGTGCTTCTTAAAGCAAACAGCTCATGCTAACCAAGTAAATAAATACTAGTAGGTAGCTGGCCGGTGGTTGTGGAAGGACGTCATCCGGATTAACTGGATTTAAAAGGGAAAAACTGGTTGCGTCTGACCCTAGGCCAATATACGACTTAACGCGTGGACTGCATACGGTAAAGTGCACTCATTGAACTCAATGCTAGGAAAAATATAATTTTTCATTCAAAAGAGAATGGGAACTTCTGCATGACATACGTGCGCAAACAGGGAAAGTCATGCAGGTTGTTGAACGTATAAAAAGTGTACATCTCCGACTCGTTAGGCAAATATATATAGGCAAATCATGTGGCTTCAGTACTCATATTCACACTTGTTTCATTCTGAACAAGAGGTTTGGTCACCTTAGGTCAACAATTCACCGTTGTTTGAAGAAATCATTTGCTCACTGTTTACTTTCTCACGTGTTGTTCCAAAACACTTTCTCTTTTTTACACAACAGGTGATTTTTGTAATATCCTATATTTTGAATAATTAAAGAGACTGTCACGCTTCAAAATAAAGTATATGTGGCCCATGTGACTTGTGCATTATATAGCTTGTGAAAACCAGGCCAAAGTGTACAGGAATAATTTTCCCTAAAATATTAATTGTTATATGCTTTGTTTCAAAATGTCTGAGTTTGTTTACTGTGAAACAAATGGAAATAAATTACATTTTGAAGACTTCATTTTATTTGTACAAGCTGAAAAATTTTGAAATCTAAACATATCATTTTGTGTTCCATGAGTAAGTCAGTGATAGAGGTTTTGAAATGACATAAGTGAATAGCAGAACTGCATATTTGTACACATTTTATCACTATTTATATGCAAACATACCTAACATTAACAATGGACTTTTTTATAATTAGCCTTTAATAGTGAGATTCTGATATATGTGTAATCATTGTTTTAAACATTCACATTTTCTATTAATTATTTCACAAAAAGGGATGAAGTGGTTTATGGATTAATTATAAAGTTGTAACTTCCACTTTTTTTTTAAATCATGTCACTGTGTAAACATTTTAAGAGAATTTGAAGCATTCAGGGAGCAAGAAACATTGTTTATAGCTTTAATAAAGGTTGTTTCATTTATACAGTGAAGACTAAAAAGATAATTCAATTTCTGTACCAGAATGCAGTTAAGCTCCACAGAAAGAAAACACTTTTAATTCCTTTTTCTCCTACTATATTAATATATGCTTCTACATTATTGTTGTTTATGTACACTGTTTCACCAACAAAAGACCAGGATCATTTTAAAATAATACATTCTTTACAATTTAAGCTATTCAAGTCATTTGGCAACATTCTTTATATTAAACAATATATATTGTAGAATTACAAAATACTGGAATGTCACCTTTTTTGTCCAATTAGCCTCCAATAAATTAAATGGAAACCTATTTGATCATTATTGAATGTTAGTCTAACACTGAATGCTAGAGGCACTTATGTCGCACAGCTTGTGTTTGTTGTACACAGTGTAAAACCATTTTCCTTGAATAAAAAGGTGAAATCTTGCTCTTTCAATGTCAGAATTGTTGTAGTTGAAGCCTGCATATGGTTTTAGACCAATTATCAAACTTTACATGGAACATTTCCCCAAAACAATTGCAATTTAACAGCATTAATTATCTACCAAGACAACAAAACCACAGCCAAACACCAAAAAAAAACGTTGGGGACAAGAACGAGTTGAATAACACAGCTTAAACACTACTGTACACAAGCATCATTATAAGAGTCGTTCCCTGACTAATACAAACTCTAGGCTCAGAATATGTCCTGGGTATGAGCTGGGAACATAATAAGCTAGATATTTTCTTAATGAAATCTCCCTTGTGCCTGGTCTCTATGGAACAAACAAACTAACGTCGGCCTGAACGCTAGGGCAGAACACAATGGCACAGCAGTGAGCCAAAACAAACACACATTCTGCAAGTTGGCTTGATACGTTTGATGACCCAGACTTCCCCAATCCCTCTGCAACGCACAGATATCAGAGAGAGTGCAGAACCACTGACAAATAGCTTAATTAAATCAGACCCACAGGAATGCATGAAAGAAATGGGAAAATAAGAGTCTGGATACAGACCTCGGGCATGGCTGGAGTTTCGGGGCTCTCTCTGATGGGGGGCCGCAGAGATCAAGGTGGTGATAAGATGGATCCCACCTGCACTGCAGAAGCAGAGGTCCAATGGGAACATGGTGAAAGAATATAGAACTAAACCCACAGCAGACGTGCTTTACAGAGTGGTTCCAAACTGATGAGAAAGTGAACAAGGAACCAACATCAACCTTTTTTTAGCTTTTTTTTGGTATTAACATTTTTTACAACCATTTCAAATATGGTAGAAACCAAATTTTTCATTTAATAAAAAAGTAATTCAATTGTTTCTAAACCATTTTTAACTTATCTTAGCCACATACCTACTAGACAATGTTGTCACAATACTGGAATTTCTAACTTTGATACTATTAAAAAATATCTATATTCGATACCATTTATGATACTGCGAGGTACATTTTTGATACTAAGCTAAAAAGGCTATCTAGTTAAGGAGATCTGCCACTGGATACCAATGAGATGGGTCTGTGTACTGCTGCTGGTGAGAGAGAGAGTGAGAGAGCCGGTACCGATACTAACCAAAAGAAAGATTGTATCTTTTTAAATATTCCAGAATGGATGCAAGAACAATTTAACTTATTGAATCAATGCACACTGTGGCACATTTAAATCACAGTTTCTCCATCTACATACTTATTTTAGCATATTTTATTTCAGATTTAAAAAAAAAGAATTTTGGCTGACAATATTCATAAATATTAATATTTTAGTACATTATTTTGCCTATATATTTATTCCTGTTTAATATGGCTTTGGGTGGGCCTCACTTTTCCAATACTTAAACAACAGCCCATGAAACGCAGTCGCCTGAAAGAAACTTGTCTGGTATCAAACTGTTCTATTTTCAGCATTTTCCAGTCTGGCATCAAGATAGACATTATTCAGGATCGTGATAAGGCTGATGACTGAAGCTTTCAAGCAACAAGAAGTCATTTTGATGATTAAAACCCCCAAAGTGAGGAGGGAGCTCTGAAACAGATACACCCAAGATATACAATTGGAACAAAAAAAAACCCAAAAGGTATACTTAAAAGCAAAAATTAACATGGCATCAACTATATAGTGTGGTGGTAGATGAGGCAAGACTTTTTAATGTTTAAATCACCCAGGGCTTCTACAGCTGCACACCACACTAAGCTGCCCTACATCTGTTGCTTCTCGCATAATTAAGATGACCCCAGTCTGGAAACCAAAAGTTGGGGGACCAAAACACTGGCCTCTCCTTCTGTTTCACAGATTTATAAATTCCACCGACATGTGTATTTGTCCATCTATACACACATTCAAAAATATAGGGCCCTATAAAATGAAGATAAAATAGTGGAATCCAGTAATACAAATGGAATTTGCTCTTTATCTCACAAAACTTCACAGAATTTGGCAAAACTTGGATGAATAAACAAATGCAGAGCCGTACACTTAATCAAATCATGATGTGGATTAGGGTCTGTGAAACTGCAAAAGACAGCTAGTTACACAGCTTACATGTTCTGCATGTCTCAAAGTGAATGAAAGGTGTCTCTTCCACAAGGTTGCCAGGTCAGCACAACAAAACCACACAATTGCAAATCAAAACTAGCCTAAAAGTAGCCCAACTGCATTCCGCAGTAGGACAGTCTTCAACGAAACTGTGTTCCAGTGGGACAGCCTCAGGTGAAATTGCTCTACGGGGGCTCTTCCTCAGCCAAAAATCTTGTTTTACACCCTTTTACATCTGCTGAAATTGCATTTGTTTTCCCATAATTTAACACAAAGGCTAAGAAAACACCTGTGACAACAATGTAAAAAGTCTAACTTTGCTGGAAAATTGAAGACCTGGCAACACTGCTAATCTAACCTACGACTTCACAAGACCATGCCAAAATATTAAAAGGTTACATTTAACTTGAAGAAATTATGACACAAATATATTAATCCTACATTACTTCTCAAAATAAGACCAGTAACCAGTAAACTATTGTTTCCAAAACAAATAAGGAGATGGGTTTGTATTTCATTTGATTACATTTGAAAAGATTTATAAATTGTTACTCGTCAAAGTTCTATTCATTAATTTGGTATGACAAAGGGCAGAGTGTTGCTTTCTAACTACTGAGAGATTTCAGCTGCTGTTTAGACTTTCCATGCTTTTCTACACCTCCCTTTCTTCATGTGTTCAATACTTTTTTCCTGTGTCCTTTCATTTTACGACACATAACTTAATATGTAAACTAATTCGTTTTATTTTCTTTGCGTGTATGGATTTCTTTGGTTGTTACCAACATCCAGTGAAAATTTAAAGTCAACGGCTCCTTTAGCAATATGTTTTCTGATGACATGATCATGAATATTTGAAATATATATAAAATAGTATTTTTGAACACCAGTTTATATAAACAACTACAAACAAATACAAAGATTTAAACAAAAAAAAACACAATATGGAGATTGTGTGGGGGGGCTGTGTTTGGGGGAGGTTGCAATATGGCAAGCAGAATGATAATGTGTGCCTGGCCAAGTGCAGCTAAAACGACGAAAACCAACCCCTATAAAAGGTCCCCATAGGGGTTCAGAAGCTTCAAAGGGGTAAATGTTAAAGAGCAACACCTGGCATGCTCTGCTTTGTGGTGACTTGTTGCCTTGACAACGAGGCCTCCTGTCTGATACTCGAATAACGATCGGATGGCACGGGACACTCGTTTTAAATTATGAGAAAGAGATAATGCTGAAATTTCCCCATAGATCCCAGCGAGCGACATTCAAGGTAAACAAGACTGCAGTCGAGAAAGCAGAACAAATTCAAGCCTGTTTGCAAGCCTGCTAGCTTGCAGTAATGTCGGAGAAGTCTTCTTTAGGAAGTTATGAGAAACGAACGCCCGGGATTCGATCTGAAAAGTGGCAACAATATTCGTTGTTTGAGGTCAAAACAACACAGCCTGAAATTAACTTTGGGAAAACCAATTTAAACAGTGTCAAATCTATCAGCTTTTTGCGGCCCTTCATGCTTCCTTCAATTCTGAATTGAATTTCACTTGTCTTGCGGTTGAAATGTGG
>CAIGQW010055694.1:9021864-9052653 GCA_903798125.1 Danio choprae | reverse complement strand
AACATGCAAACTCCACACAGAAATGCCAACTTACCCAGCCAGGGCTCAAACCAGTGACCTTCTTGCTGTGAGGTGATTGTGCTACCCACTGCGCCACCGTGCTGCTATATATATTTTTATGTATATATACATATATATAGTTTGGTTCAAAAGACTATAGCATTTCCTATAAATTACTAGATATGCTTGTGATACAAATGTCATGTTAAAATACCAAGCATATGTTATTTTCATGATGGATAAAAACAAAGAAAAAAGATAAACCTACATTTTTATTTTAAAATGATTGCTTTCAATTCTTTTGAATGGAAATTCCCAAAACCAGAAGTGCAACCCATAATTTGAAACACAACAGGCATGAGCAGAAAATGAAGGATAGAAATCAGAGATCACCAATCTCTAACCGTACGGCTAACGTTTGATGAATGAGGCAGCGCTTCATAATCCTCCTGGAGAATTACTATATCAATAAATCCTCAAGGCTACATCAAAATGAGATCAGCCGCGTTCAGGAGCTGCCTGGACCTGCGGTGGGCCATTCATACAATTAAATCGTACAAACAAATACAGGGTGTGTCGCCACATTGCTGCTTTTCATCAACATGGAGATTATACGCTGCAGTCGACCGAGGCTCCTTATTAAACTCACAAAACGTCTGTGATTTTTGAGCTCCTCAGTCCCACGGGTGGCAAAAGCAGACCGCCGCAATAATCTAAATTGAATTTCCTTTACGCAAGGCTGCATGTTGCATACTACTGTACCTCCACCCTCACCAGTGCCTATCTATTCATCTGACCTTTGCTGATTGTTTGCTTTCAGTAAATATCATTTTAGGGCAGTTTAAGGTTTTTGTTGTTGATGATGATGTTGTTGTTTGGTTTGGACTGGTTTGGTTTTGTCAGCAGCGATAGACTTGTGGGCAGTGTGCTGATATACAGTATGGCGCCATTGTACTTCGGGCATCCTGAGTTCGAGTCTTGGCACTAACATTTTCCAATCCAGTAAACTTCGCTTCCTGTCTACATACTATTGTGTCATCAAAAATGTAAAAACAAATACCCAACTTTTGCTTTTTTTCCTTTAAAAAAGTGGGAAGGAAACTATATCTATATCTATAGATATATAAAATATATCTATGCAACCATCTAAAATAATCTGTCCAGCCATCCATCCATATTCTGAAAAATGTACATAAAAAGTTTGGATTTTTGTTTTTTAATTCGATTAGATTAAGCATTGATTAATAAGCATTAAGGATTAAAAGCATTAACAAACAACATTAATTTATTTTATTACAATTATGCCAAAGTGAAATTAAATAAACATTAGCTATAATAAAATAAATATATCAAAAAATACTGAATAGCAAATATAATAAAAAATGAAAATACAACTAAAACTTAAATACATTTATAGATGGTTTAAGAACATATTAATAAAAATGACAAAAACACATAGCAAAATTATTAAAACTGTAAAATAAACATAAGTTAAATCTAAAAACATCAAGGTATTAACAGAAAATGGTATAGCAGAAATACTAAAACAACATAATTACTAAAATGCTCAAATATTTTTTTTCCATGACTGTTGACAAAATTACAGTGTAATTTACAGTATAAAATAATGCATTTCTAAAACAAAAAAAATGAAACAAGTACTCTCTGAAATGAGCTTTATCCATTTCTTCTGCAAATATTTGGAAATGATTGCATTTTTTAATGAATCAGTTTTTCGACAAAAAATGTTAACAAAGTTGTAATGGATGCTGATATGGGAAAAAAATCTCTCACTTTAAATGTTACACTGAAAAATGCTTGGTTGTCAAATATAAACAAATCCAACCATTCTGTTAAAAAGTGTCATTTAAATTGAAAAAAATAATAAAACATTTTTAAAAAATGTAATAATTAAAAAATAAACACAACGCTGAGTCCAGGCATGTACTTTACTCAACTGTGATTTCTTGCCTTTAAAGGAAAAAAAGGAAACCAGGTCCACTTTTTTTAGTCTGCTCAGTCTATCAGGATAATGCAAATCTATGGTAACAATGCCATGCAGACTTGGGACTTTGTTTTTTCTTAATACTAACTCTCCATAATGCAGGACAACAACCAGTGTGTCCTCTAGAACTCCTCTCTCTGCTACTGGTGAATTAGTAAAGGTGTCGGGATGAAGAAGGGGGTTTGGGACATGGAGGATGGGGGAGAAGAAGAGGAGGATTGGGAAGCTGAGAAATGTCACTGTCTGCTCTTTGTGGGTGCCAGAGATTGGAGGCTTACCGGCTGCTCCAGGCGAGTGCGCTGTGCCACTGACTCCTCCTTAATCGCTTTCCGTAGATCTGCCATGTCCGTTTACATCCGCCCGCATGAGTCCCGTCACCGAGACCCCCAGATCAATACAGTGAGGGAGATGCCTATTACTGAACACCACTGCAGCCACACAGATAACCATTCTTTATTTCAGTATAGTGCACAGAGATGTGGATACAAATATAATATTATTGTTGTCAACCTGTATATAAATACAGACAGTGACAGTAAGAGAAATATCATATTTGCACTCTAAAAAATGCTAGGTTCATTTAACCCAATGTTGGGTCAAATATGGACAAACAAAACAACATTGCAACAATCTTTGACCTAAAGTTTGCTTAAAACAACAAACAACAAAAATACTATGCAATTTATAATATAATATAATATAATATAATATAATATAATATAATATAATATAATATAATATAATATAATATAATATAACATAATATAATATAACATAATATAACATAATATAATATGATATAATATAATATAATATAATATGGCAAGAGCCTCACGGTGGCGCAGTGGGTAGCACGATCGCCTCACAGCAAGAAGGTCGCTGGTTCGAGCCTCGGCTGGGTCAGTTGGCATTTCTGTGTGGAGTTTGCATGTTCTCCCCGTGTTGGCGTGGGTTTCCTCCGGGTGCTCCGGTTTCCCCCACAAGTCCAAAGACATGCGGTATAGGTGAACTGGGTAAGCTAAATTGTCCGTAGTGTATGTGTGTGAATGGGTGTGTGTGGATGTTTCCCAGTGATGGGTTGCTGCTGGAAGGGCATCTGCTGCGTAGAACATGCTGGATAAGTTGGCGGTTCATTCCACTGTGACGACCCCAGATTAATAAAGGGACTAAGCCGAAAAAGAAAATGAATGAATGAATAATGAAGCAAATAAAACTAAATATACTTCGATATATTCCACAAAACAAACAAGATATTGAAAACTCCTACATATTCATAAATAGAATGAAACAAAGATTTGGAATTTGGCTTTATCCAATCCTTCACATTTCTGGGAAAATGGAAATGTCTGCAAATGCAGGGACATTTTCAAACAATGCTGTTTTTGTGATGACTTTTCTCGAAACGTAGGACATTATTTGCCTCAATTCATGCGTTTTGTTTTGAAAACAAATATTTTGTAGTATTTTTCTTTTTTGAATCTCAAGAAAGAACCAATGGACTCACAAAATCCTAGAAATAAATAAATACAGCACTATATTGTATTTACATAATGCAAAAGGTGCAGCTCACCTGTGGAGGTGTGATGTTGGTGCCATGACCCGGTCCATCATCCTCAAACAGCACTCTCTGTGAAGTCCTTATGAAGGCATTTTTGAGAGGCAGAGGCCATTAGGAAAGGTTTTTGCATGGTGCTTTTCACATGGCAACAAGGCGGCTTAGATGCCAGTTGCTAAGGACCAAATGAGAGACGAGCCCCCCTAAAGAGACTCTGTGCCAAAAAGACGGAAATCTCCGTGCGGCAGTGCGGTAAAATGCCTCCGCTGGGTTACAATGGTGAACACATGCAGTCGCTGAAGGAGAAAAAGGGGCCACATGTGTCTGTTGAGGGTGGCAGATTGTCAGACTGTTGTGGAGGAGAAGCCTGAAAACTGATCCAGTCTGGATTAACACACGCCATTCAGTCTCTGGCAGTCTCAGTGTGACAAATGGCACAGTTTTGCCCCTAACTGACTTAATTAATTTTGAATTAGTGACAAATGAGGAACAGAGCAGATGGAAGAAAAAACCCTTTTTAATATATAATTGATATGCTTTTAGATGATGTAAAAGATTTTTTATAGCTGTTTAGTAATAGAATATAATAATAATAATAATAATAATAATATACTGTTTGAAACTAGGGCCGCACGGTGGCACAGTGGGTAGCACAATCGCCTCACAGCAATAAGGTTGCTGGTTCGAGCCTCGGCTGGATCAGTTGGCATTTCTGTGTGGAGTTTGCATGTTCTCCCCGTGTTTGCGTGGGTTTCCTCCGGGTGCTCCGGTTTCCCCCACAAGTCGCCACAAGTCCAAAGACATGCGCTATAGGTGAATTGGGTAGGCTAAATTGTCCGTAGTGTATGAATGGGTGTGTATAGATGTTTCCCAGTAATGGGTTGCAGCTGGAAGGGCATCCGCTGCGTAAAACATATGCTGGATAAGTTGGCGGTTCATTTCGCTGTGGCGACCCCAGATTAATAAAGGGACTAAGCCGAAAAGAAAATGAATGAATGTTTGAAACTATTAGTAGAAATATTTGTAAAAATATGTCCACCATTCTCTATTCTGTCTACTTTATATATATGTATAAAACAATAATAATCATATTACAAACTAATTCATCTTATTTTGTATAAGAATACCTTAATCTGACATTCCATCAATAACACTCTCAATATAAAATAAGAAATGATTTATTATATAAATTATTAATAATATTTTAAAAATAAGATTTGTTTTACTTGTTTCACTTTTTTTCCAAATAAGATTTACATTGGTGACACGGTGGCTCAGTGGTTAGCACTGTCGCCTCACAGCAAGAAGGTCGCTGGTTCGAGCCCCGGCTGGGTCAGTTGGCATTTCTGTGTGGAGTTTGCAGGTTCTCCCCGTGAACGCGTGTGTTTGCTCCAGGTGCTCTGGTTCCCCCACAGTCCAAAAACATGCAGTATAGGTGAATTGAATAAACTAAATTGGCCGTAAGGAGTGTTTATGGATGTTTCCCTGTGCTCGGTTGCAGCTGGAAGGGCATCCGCTGTGTAAAACATATGCTGGAAGGTTCCAAGTTGTTGGATAAGTTGGCGGTTCATTCCGCTGTGGCGAGCCCTGATGAATGAAGGGACTAAGCCAAAGAAAAATAAATGAATGAATATTTATATTTTTTCACTTCAAGAATATTTTATATTAAATAAAATGTTTAGCTCGAGGGATTGTGAACAACATTAGTTTAAAATAAAATACAATTGTATAAATAAAATAAAAGTGCCTCATTTCTAATGAAGTTATCAGTGGTTATACAATGATTTGTAACTAGTTTATGCAAATTACTATTTCGCATACTGTTTGTTTATTATGCAAACTGCAAGTAAAACATGACCTCAGTAAAAACAGAAAAAGATTTTTACTGACCTCTAGTGGCCGAGAGGCGAAAGCAAAGCAAACCGGCAATCTTGGTCCTTCAACTCATATGTCTAGAATGTGATGCTACAATACATTAATACATGACTTCCAATTTCCCTGAATAAACCGAAACACTATTCATTTTTCTTCTCAGCTATTGTGTTTTGGCCAAATACGACTGTTTAAAATCATAAACCGAGCAGCAAGACGGCTCATTTCCAAACAAGGACATATTCAAACCGCTAGATGTTTTTATGGCCAACATCCCTCCTGCACACTCTCGGTCAAACTAGATCGTTAAAATAAAGAGAGCGCAATCTACAGGCAACGAGTCCCCGGTGTTGTGTTTGGATGGATGTTGCTTCTCGGTTTATTGCTTTTTGGCGCTCTTACTGTATAAATATGTATAAGCTACACAACGAGATGATGACCTGAATCAACCTCGTTCAGGAACAATTGGTACTAAAAATATCGCTCCCTTCATCCTACAATGGGAGAAGGCTCGGTCCAGATGATGTTTTTGGACGCTCAGATCTGCCTGGGGAATGCACGAGGTTATAAATAACAGATGTTCGATGCATTCAAATATATTTGTTCAAATTAAAACCCGGGAACACAGCGTGTGACCACAAAACCAGTCATAACTGTCATACGTTTTAATGTTGAGATTTATACGTCACATGAAAGCTTATTAAAAAGGCTCTCCATTATGGTTTGCAAGGGCAGGACAATATTTTGGCTGATATAAGCCTACTACAACTATTTGAAAATCTGGAATCTGATGGTTAATAAACCCCAAATAAAAAAAATTATTTACGGTTGAACAAATTAAGTTCTTTATAGCAATACTCTTTACTTACTTATTTAAAAAAAAAAAAAAACTTTGATATATTTACAAAATATATTTATGAAACATGATTTTTACTTAATATTCTAATGTTTTTGGCATTAGAGTTAAAATCAGTCATTTGGACCCATATAATGCATTCTTTGGCTATTGGCAAATAAATATCTGTGGTTCAGGGTCACAGATATAGGCATTTGAAACTGTATTATGATTTTAAACGTATTAAAATGTATGGCGTAAAATGAATTCATAGATTACTAATCATAATATGCAAATTAGTGAAAATGCTAAAACTAAAACGCTTTAACCTCTTCATTTGACACTGTATTTACTATTTTGCAATTAAAAATACCCAATCTAATAAGTAAAATATGTACATCTGTAAACATATTTTGAGATTTTTGCAAGAAGTTTAAACTGTACAATACAGATGTGTTTAAAATTGAATTTGTACCTTTCAAAACAAAACGTATTCATATAACATGTTCAAGCAGTTTTAATATCAGAAAGAGAAATGGTTGTTTGTGAAACATTATTTATTTGTAAATGTACAACAATCCAGAAATGAGAGTAAATTGTAAAATAGAAAAAAAAGGCACAATCTGCATGGCGATACAACATTAGCATAATATAATACAGCTTTTCTCTTTATCTAAATATATCGATTTTCTATGTATAAATCTCTTAATGTGAAATAGCACACACCTGCTGTCCATCAAATGCAGATACTTTAAGGCAACAATTGTTCAAAACGTCACAGTTTCTCAGCATGTTTCTGTCTTCACACATTCAAATAAATGCATCATCTCCTCATGTGTCGAGGCTAAAACTCCACACACCGCAAATTCACAACAGATCTTTTATATACATACAGATACAACTGGCAAATGCCTCGCGGAAAAGATTAACGTGTCAGTTGTTTGCTTGTTTTTCTTCTTTTAATTAAGAAAACGGGAGCTTATATCTTCATTTCACACCCTATTAACTTTTAATATATTAAAAAACGAAGGGAAAAGCATTAAGACGGAGGAGTTTCAAAGCAAACATGAGGCAAAGCATAAGCTGAAAAGCCTTTAAGTCAAGCCAGATCACACCGTATGGCAGATTTCACCACTGGGAGGAACTCAATTCTTAAAAAGTACCTACTAAAATTTAATTTACAGAAGAAAAAAGGCAGTATGGGTGTTTAATTTTTGTTTGTATGATTATACACGATTTGTTCTCTAAAATTTGGTTTAAGATACTTTGGTTACATTATTCCCTCATCTAAATGAGATCTGATTGACAAGTACATTTACATATGCTTGTTGTGCTCATTTAAACATTGCAATGAGTTCAGAACTGAATGTATGTGGGTTTTAGTGCTAAATATCAATGCTAAGGCTCGTATTCTGAATCATTATTTTTATATAAATACCAAAAATTCTATTTTTCGAGACATTTTTAACAAAAATCTCTTATAAAACTAAAACAAAATTAATACTGTGAGTTTAAATGGGAGTTTAAAAATATGTTGTGCAATTGTTGCATGTGTGCAAAACATTTCAGCAACAAATCCACATTTGTGCCGTAATCCAACATTTTTACGATTTGTCAACTATATACATGATACTGTTTTGTGTAGAAGCAAAACGTAAGGCCTGAAAGTCTTTTTATAAGGACTGTGGGAATTAAATTGCATTCAAAAAGCTCAATTATTTACAGTACCGATTCGTTCAGCTATTTCTGAATGCCTGCGAGTTGGAATAAAATTAACTACATACATAATAGAGCAAATCAATAATGTTAATGTTAATCAATTAAAAAAATAATAATGTTGGTTGCCTGACAGGTGAAAATGCACTTGCAATTTCTATATTCAGCCACCGGGGGGAGCTATAACTGCAAATGTATTCTCTATAACTTCACATCTCATATATATATATATATATATATATATATATATATAGTCTGCACACAAGTGCCCTGACTCTTCAGAAAGCTCACAATGTAAGCAAACCATCCTTAGAATACTGAGCAGAGGTATAATGGTTAAAACATTTTCTCGTCAGAGCCTGTTGAAGAACACACACACTCCTTTCTTCATACCAAAAACATCAGCAGTGGCATGAGAAAGCAATGATGTCACTTCAATCCAGACACAGAGCAGGACGGGGGACAAAGAGCTCCTTAGCGAGAGAAATCACTGTTGGAAAAAACAAAAAACAAAAAACAAAACAGTAGGTTGGTGTTTGTGTGAAAGGAGATTTCCATTGGTGGGGTAAAAGAACAAGCAAAAAAGGTTAAGATGGTGGAGAAA
This sequence comes from Danio choprae, assembly GCA_903798125.1. Lineage (NCBI taxonomy): Eukaryota > Metazoa > Chordata > Actinopteri > Cypriniformes > Danionidae > Danio > Danio choprae. The sequence continues at coordinate 9,044,066 of CAIGQW010055694.1, read as the reverse complement.
TGTAGTAATCAATACAAGTAAACAGGAGGTTACACTCACAATTCTGGCGTAATCCGTTGCAAAGGTCACTCCTTTACTGCTCCTTTCCTGAGATCCGCTGCTGCTGCCGCTCATTGAGTTCTTGCGCATGATACCTGAAGTGTGTTCGAGATTATATTCACATATACAGTGCTGAACATATATGAGTAGACCCCTCACACATCTCTCATTTAGATGAATATTTTCTATATGAAGCTTTACATTATATTATATTATATTATATTTGCATATTAACTTATTATTTGCATATTAACTTATTATTTGCACATTAATATATTAACATTATATTTGTGCATATACATTAGATTAGTCAGTACTGAAGCCGAATATGGAGCTAATCTAACATAATATTGTATTATTAGTATACCCAAATGTATATGTTAGAGAAAAATATTGAATACAAAAAATGGAAAATGTGCAAGATTCAAGAGAAACAAAAAATGTATATAATTTAATAATTTTATTTTCCTATAATTAACATGAATTTAAATGTATTATCTTTCTATTTCTAAAGATGTTCAGTGACTAAAATATTATTTTAATAAATATATCAATTTAATAAATCTGTTTTGTTCAAATGCACCAAAATATACTACCCCTATTCACTGAGAAATGGATAGAAATATTAATTTTCAAAACAGAGTGTACTCATTTATGTTGAGCACAATTTATAGACATTGTAGCAGGGGTCTAGGATTAACTGTATTATAAATTTATGCTATACTTTATACCCAGCCAAATGTATACATTTACATGAATTCAAGAAATTGACACAATGTTACAATGATTTTGTTGACTTTAAGAGTGGCAGATGACGAATTAAATCTTTAAATATGAAGTCTCAACCAATTGAAGTCTAATATCTGTTGATATTGAGAACATTCTAAAGAATATTTAATAACATATTGCATAACTAATACACTGCCTACTGTATATTTTATGTACTCCAATACTTGCCTGTAATGACCAAAACGTGATGTCTGAAATGCTCAATAACTGCTTTTAATGACTCTACAAGTTTAATTAACCTTAAGCGTGATATATTAAGAAAAGGGAAACACTAAACTTGGATAATTTTTTTAAAAACATTAAAAAGCTGTAACGGGCCTCACAGTGGCGCAGTGGGTAGCACGTTCGCCTCACAGCAAGAAGGTCGCTGGTTCGAGCCTCGGCTGGGTCAGTTGGCGTTTCTGTGTGGAGTTTGCATGTTCTCCCTGTGTTGGCGTGGGTTTCCTCCGGGTGCTCCGGTTTCCCCCACAAGTCCAAAGACATGCGGTATAGGTGAATTGGGTAGACTAAATTGTCCGTAGTGTATTAGTGTGAATGGGTGTGTATGGATGTTTCCCAGAGATGGGTTGCAGCTGGAAGGGCATCCACTGCGTAAAACATATGCTGGATAAGTTGGCGGTTCATTCCGCTGTGGCGACCCCAGATTAATAAAGGGACTAAGCCGAAATGAAAATGAATGAATGAATGAAAAAGCTGTAACACTTTACAATAAGATTGTATAAGTTAATGCATTTACTACCATAAACAAACAATGAACAATAAATTTATTACAGTATTTGTTCATGTTAGTTAATTAAAATGCAGTTATTCATTCATTGTTAGTTGGTTAATTCGCGAGACATTAACAAGCATGTTAACAATGCATTAGTAAATGTTGAACTATGATTGATAAATGCTGTACAAGTATTGTTCATTATTAGTTCACATTAATAAACACATTAACTAATGAAACCTTATTGTAAAGTGTGACCAAATAAGCAAACTACAGCTTACTAAAGAATGTGTTCTAATTTACCCCATGTATAAATGCTGGATTATACTGACTGCAATATCATCTCTTATTAATATTTCACTGTCCGCCATTCTCCTTTCGTTCCTCCAATAAACCTGTCTTTCCACAAAATAAACAAACGAAATGTGGAGCCCATACAAAGTTTTACAGTAATTCACTTCATCAACCTGTTTGAATAAAGGGCAAAACACTTTTAACCATTATTGTAATATACATTATTTTCCTTAGCAATATTTCTTAAATTGTAACTATCGAAACAACTGTTCTCTGCAGCTGACATCATCAAGCTATCTACTTATTTTAACCTCATCAACACCTTGATTTCTTTTTGACAAGTACCCCCCATTTTCATGATCTAATCAATTCCTGATTGATTTGAACACTTGAAGGGGCTTTCACACTTAGGGCTGGGTGATAAAAGAGTATCAACAATTCGCATTAACATTACAATGAAGCAAATTTTGATATCAAATGAACCTGGGCATGTATTAAAGAAAACTAGCGCTAGTTTTAAGCTAGCATTCGCATTATTCGAGTACACAAGTGTTTTGTTTTTTTATGGTCAATATTTTGTAGCGTTTTCAATGGTACCTGTAGGGGGCAGTATCTCTAGTCTCTGCAGGCTGTTTCGGCGAGAGGTGGGGTATCCACTGCTCTTAGAAAGGCGACGTTGCCGGCTGGACAACATGGCCGCTGGGGACACGATTCCTGGAGGGGGCACTTTACCAATGCGCTTGTACAGCTCCTCGATCTCCTGCTTTTGTGAGGCCTGGAGAGCCTGCACCTCTGCAACATGTCTGAGAAACACATGTCAGAGAAGGAGTCAGAGAGCAACTTATGACTATTTCATGGCAAGATCAACATTAAAAAAAGACATTACACAATAATAACAATGACTTCCTAATTCAATAAGAGATGATAAAAGTTTATGTTCAAAGCGTTATTTTTCAGTTCAATATATGATAAATAACATCCCAGGGATACATATTCTTCCCAGGAATACATTTAAAAAAACATCCGCATGGTGGATAGTTAACAAACCCATTATGGCTGGAGATTTAAAGGGATAATTCATAGAAAAAAATGAAAATTCTGTCATCATTTAGTACGAACACTTCACTTGTTTCAAACATTTATGAGTTTCTTTCTTCTTTTAAACACAAAAGAAGATATTTTGAAGAATGGCTGAAACCTGCAACCATTGACAGTATTTGTTTTTCCCACTATGAAAGTCAGTGGTTACTGGTTTTATTGGTATACATTTAATTTGTGTTCAACAGAAAATGAAGTTTTGTATTCACTTGAGAGTGAGTAAATTTTCATTGTTGGGTGAACTATCCCTTTAACACAATAGCGTATTGTGGGGGCAATAAGGGGGGCAAAAAATGTCTCTGTACAATTTATTACATCTGTCATGATTAAAGTGATATGTGAAAATGAACGAAAAGTGTCAAATGCAGAATATCTGTAGACATCTGTAGGTGTTTGCGGAATAAACAGGCCATTTATGCCAGTTAGTATTAGTGTAAACTGACTGACAAACTTCTACATTCTCACCAATGCTGACATCACAAACAACAAATATTTAAAGGGATAGTTCACCCAAAAATGAAAATTAACTCAGTATTTACTCTCTCTTCATTTTATTTATAAATGGCACCTTTCTGGACATCCAATGTTGCCTGACAAAGAACATGCCAAAAACTATTAATAAAACGTTGCCAAATACAAACACATCTTAAATAAATAAAATAAGATAACATGATAAAAATAAGAAAGCCTGCTTAAAAAGATGGAATAATATGGAATTTAAAACTGTAAAGATTATCCCTGTTCCTTAAATCCAAATGAAGCAAGTTCCAAAGCCAAGGATTTGATGAAGCTCTCCATACAGTGTGGACAACCAGCAATAAACCTAGAGATTGATCAATGCACCACAAACCATACTATAATCTCACCTCTCTCTGAGTTCCTGCAGCTCCTGATACATTTCCTCGTCTTCGCTCTCGGTGTCGTCGCTGCTGGCGTACGATGTGCTGCGTGTGTAGCTCATCCAGGGCTGACTTAAACTGAACTGAGGACTCCCGGCCGAACTATCCAGCAGACTCACACTTATACTCCTCCGCCTCCTTTCTGTCCCCTCCTCCACCTCCTCCCCTACTTCACATCTCTCATCAGGATCTACAACTTTTCTGTCTGGGGATTTGGTTTCTCCAGTCCACGTGGGAGCGCTGTCTGCTTTGGGTAAAGTCTTGTTAGGCTGCTTGGTGAGTGGTGGGGATTCATTTAGAGAGCTGGGAGTGCTTTCGGAATCCACCTGGACATCCGTGCTGCTGTCTGATTGGCTGTTGTTTGTGGGGGGCGTGGCTTGGGGAAGTGTTTTATGGGATGTTTGGGTTAGCGTTGATGTGGGCATTGATGAAGTGGTGGGAGTTTTTGTCAGGCTAGGGGTCGTGTTGGGAACTTGAATTGGGATTTCTTTGCTTGGACTAACTTGGAACCGTCCCACAGTGACAAAAGGCTTTTTCTCTGTGGACAAGGAGATAATATATTTTTAAAATGTTATAAAAGAAGATCAATAAAAAAAAATTATTTCTACAAAATCAAATAACATAAAAAAATATATGTACAGTTGAAGTCAGAATCATTACCCCTCCTGAATTATTAGCCTTCCTGTATATCTTTCCCCCCCAATTTCTGTTTAAGGGAAAGACGATTTTTTTTCAGCACATTTCTAAACATAATAGTTTTAATAAGTAATTTCTAATAACTGATTTCTTTTATCTTTGCCATGATGACAGTACCTAATGCTTTACTAAATATTTTTCAACATGCTAGCTTATGCTTAAATGCAATTTAAAGGTTTAACTAGGTTAATTAGTCAGGTTAGGGTCATTATATACCAATTTTTTTTGTAGACATACTAACTTTAATTGATTTTTTACATTTTATTAATTTATTTCACAATAATGTTGACTTCAACTGTCTATATATAAATATATCCAATTACATCTGAGCAATGTGTTTAGCATGCAGTGAGCATTTACAGTCGATAGAGGGCAGCTGTGTTTCATTCTATGGCTGTATTATTTCTCATTATCCGATAGGAACCGAGTCAAAAGGAAATTACATAGGTGGAACAATGCATGTTTACTTTCAGAAATATAGCATTAATAGTGCTTACACAGCAGTCAAACATTTATCTTAGAAGGTCTTACCAAAATATTATAATAATACCACCCAAAAATTGATTTTTTTTAAATAATTGTATAACAACCAGATATTTGCTGTAGGTGGAAAATGCACGTTTACTTTCAGAAAGATAGCATTAACTGTGCTTACACAACAGTCAAAGACTTGTCTAACAAAAATATTACCATAAAATCAAAAGATTAGAATTTTATTTTATAATTGTATGACAACTAGATACTAGCTGTAGGTGGAACGATGCATGTTTACTTTCAAAAAGACAGCATTATTTGTTTACACTATAATTAAAAGTTTACCTTAACAGGTCTTACCAAGCCTGCAAAATGAATTCAATGTTATTACAATTTAAAATAACTTAATATACATGGTACATTACTCCAGTCTTCAGTGTCACGTGATCTGGGTGTGCGGCCTTCATATTGTCTGTCTCTTTGTGTACAAAGTATATAAGGCGTGTACTTATTTTGAGGTGTGTTTGTATGTGTTTGACAGAGGGAAAGATTGCAACCTGCCTTCAGATATAGGTGAGAGTCTGCATTTGGCTGCAGTATTAGTAGTAGTTTCAGACACCGGCAGAGAAATGGGCAGAGACGGGGAGGACCTTAGAACAGGTGGAGAAACCTTTAGAAACAAGTAGAAAAACATGAATAAAGGTGTCAACTCTAGAAAAACTTCTACAGGTGCTTTGAAAGATTTAATGACATGCAACACCCACATCAAATACTGTACATGCTCAGAACAGGTTAGTCTTAAGCTCACAAAGACGCCTGAGAGCAATGTTCCACTTAATAGCACACCATCATATTATTATTAAAAGAAACACTTAAAAGAAATTCTTCTGTTGATACATATCATTGTTTAAACAGTACACATTATTAGATGAATGAGTTTGGACTTAGAAATCTTTTAAGTGATAGTTAACCCGCAAAAAGAAAGGTTTGCGACTGTTTCATACCTTCTCAAGTGGAACACAAAATAATAGAGACATTTCATACCATAAAACAAACGCAAACATATTTCACGTCTATATATTTCAATTCTTTTGAAGCCATACATAAGGGATTTAAAGGGATAGTTCACCCAAAAACTAAAATGTACTCGCTGTTTACTCGCCCTTATACTTTTATGAGGTCTTTTTTCTGTTTAACACAAAATAAGATATTTTGAAGAATGAACAATATCTTTTTCAACAATATCAATCGAAGCAACAATAGAAATTTTGCAGAATATTGTTCTGTATTATGTTAAAGTATATGTATAGCCTGTCTTAGGTTATGTGTATAGATAAGTATTTATTGTGTATGTATATTTAGTAGTTAGTATAGTTATGTATAGGTTTAAAATAGCTCTTATGTCCAGTGTTGTGTTCATATTTCATGATTTGTTTTTTTTATGTTACACCGTGGTCCTGCGAGACACGTTTCATTCCGCTGTATGTCCACACATGTAGCACAAATGACAAGAAAACCTAACTTGGCTTGACTTGAATGTTGGAATCCTGAAAGCGTTCTTTCATAGAATTTGTTTTTCCTACTATGGAAGTCAATGGTTAATGCTTTTCAGCTTTCTTCAAAATATCTTCTTTTGTGTTCAATAGAAGATACAAACTCAAAGGTTTGGAACCATTTGAAAATGAGGAAATAGTACATTTTCATTTTTGGGTGAACTATCCCTTTAAGATAAAGCTGCTTTGTCTGTGTTATTTTGAGCACTCACAGTTGGGCAGCATCAGGCTGTCAGTAAGTATAGATTGTTTGATGTGTTCACCCGTCACCTCTCTGATAATCCATCTGATATTACATATCTTTGCAAATATTTAAGAAATACGACTAAATGACAGCCGGCTTCCCTGTGTTCCTTCTTCACTTGAGTTGTTTGCTTAGTGTTGTCACATAGCTGAACAGTCAATTAGAGCACAAGAACAAAAACTGAAGTGACAAAATTAAGCAAATGACTCAAGTCAATAGGGAACAATAGGAGGCCAGCTGTCATTTCGCCATATTTCTCAAAAATTTGCAAACAATGATTATAAGACATACTTGTTCAAAAAAACCAACCTAAACATTCATTCATTCATTTTCCTTCGGCTTAGTCCCTTATTTATCAGAGGTCGACACAGCGGAATGAACTGCTAACTATTCCGGCATATGTTTTATGCAGTGGATGCCCTTCCAGCCCCAACCCAGTACTGGGAAACACCCATACACTCTCGCATTTACACACACTCATACACTATATCCAATTTAGTTTTAACCTAAACATATTCCATGTATTTATACTGTTTTGAAACCATGCAATAGTTTTCTGTGAGAAATGCACTGACATTTAAGTTGCACATTTTCCCTAAATGTAACTTTCCATTTAAGATAAGAGCTGCGTTGTCTGTGTTATTTTGAGCACTCACAGTGTTTTGCGGGCTGGCAGATGTGGAAGATGCTGGTGAGCTTGTGCTGGATGTGGTGCAGGAGCTCGACGCTGAACTGTCTGCCCGCTCTCTGGGCTGCCCCAAGGTGGTGGACTGGTTCTCTGCCAGCGGGATACTTTTGCTCACAGGAGAAGGGCTTGGGTTTGTGGGAATGGATTGTTTAATCTCAGGAGTCATGCCTGTTCTTGTCTCTCCTAGAGGCACTGCCTGTGGAGACATCGTTTGTCTCCCTTCTTGAGGTTCAGGAACTTGTGCCAGAATCTGTGTATGTGGATCAGCATATTGGTACATATCCATATACTGACTGTTTAGTGCCCCCTGGTGGAACTGAGCATCCGCAGCGCTCATGCTCGCATGCTGAGCTGGGTACATAGGGCCATACCCAGGCTGAGGGGTCATTTGAGGGTGGAAACCTTGAGGCATGGATCCAGGGGGGATAAAGGACTGTGCAAAGTTCATAGCCAGAGATAGAACATTGGCGAGTGAAATGAAAGGCTGCTGGGAAGGTGGTGGCCACATGCCTGGAGCCTGTGGACCTGGCGGAGGAGCGACTCCAAGCGGTAGAGTGCTGGCTTCTGCTTGAGGTGGCATCTCAACGCACTGCTGAACTGGTGAAACTATAGAAGAGGAAGAAGACAAGGAAGAGAAGTTTGGGTTGCTGGGGACACGGGTGAGTGGGCTTGGGTTGAGGGGACTCTTGAGGGAAGGGTGGTCCACTTGGTAGGGGTAAGGAGTGAAGTGGGTGTTATGGACATAAGGTGGGTTGGTGAACTGAAGAGGCATGGCAGACATCTGATTTGGCAGGAGATGTGGAAGAACATCAGGGTGGGAAAACTGCGAGTAGGTGGGTGCAGGAGACTGGAAGTTCTGGGTTGAACCTGTAGGAAACAAGAACAAAGAAAAACAGAAACACTCTATTAAGCTCAATAAACACATAGCAGTGATGAAATCACTCCTGGTTAGCAAGTTGTTTTAATGTTCATCACTATAGGTATTCCATTAAACGATTCTCAACTTATGTCATCAATATTCACTGTTGCTCAAAAATGGTCCCAAAAAGACCAAAGCAAGACCTTTGAGCACTTATCTTAAGGTAGTGACAAACTAAGCCAATGGTCAGCCATTGTTTGTTTGGTGTATTCCAGGCTAACATCAGAGAAAGCTTGCCCTATTCAGCATGTAAAATAGTCTTTGGCCATCAGTGAAGGAAAGCAATCTGATTGGCTGTTCAGCTATAAATTACAGGGTAATCAAAAACTGAAGTGGCCAAACTAAGCAAACGACCCAAGTCATAAAAGGAACACAAATATGCCGGCTATGAGTGAATCCCTCTACGGTGAGCGAGAAGTACTGTGAAAATAGTATGTAAGCATTGCATTGTTTACGATTTGTATGTGTCAGGCCCTAACTGTGGTTTTCCTTTGTGGAATGACAGTACAGATTACTGCCACCTGCAGGTATGGAAAAACACCTCCTCTAATGCAGGAGCATAGGGTAAATTCACGTTTCAGTTGACTGCTGTCTGTCTGATGGGTTTGCTAGCAGCTTTTAGGTCCAGACAGGAACAGACGCATCCGACGTGAGACAACAACACAGCCGTTTTTGGTGTTGTCTTGGTGTGTCCCAGGCTTTAAACTCCAGATTGCTCGACACGTATAATTACTATTCATTAATTAATTAATTCATTCATTTATTTTATTTTGTCTTAGTCCCTTTATTCATCAGGGGTTGCCACAGTGGAATGAACCGCCAACTTATCCAGCATATGTTTTACACAGCAAATTCCCTTCCAGCTGCAACCCAGCACTGGGAAACACCTATATACTCTCATTCACACACATATACGGCTAATTTAGTTTATTCAATTAACCTATACAGCATGTCTTTGGACTATAGGGGAACCGGAGCACTCGAAGAAAACCCACGCCACACGGAGAGAACATGCAAACTCCACACAGAAATGCCAACTGGCCCAGCCAGGACTCAAACCAGCAACCTTCTTGCTGTAAGGCGACAGTGCTAACCACTGAGCCAACGTGTTGCCCGTATATTTACCAGTGTAAAGTAAATATACTATAAAGTTTTATGAAATCTGTAGACCTTTAGTTTTATTCTGAGACAGGGACAACTACCTCTTATTTTGATTGGCTTTCATAAGGCAACATAGTTCTGTAGTAAAATCAAATCTATAAGTGAAATCAAATTAAAACTTCTATACAGTATCCTTACAATGCACATGTTTTCTATTAAGAAGATGTACAAAATCAGATACTTCTGTATTTATGTATGATGTACCCCATTTTTCATTATGAATTATGGCATTGCTTAGTCCCTTGGATTGTTGGTTCCACCCTTGACAGGCATGTCCAAACTTGGTCCTATGATCTTCTGTCCTGCAAAGCTTAGCTCAATACACTTCTTGGAAGTTTCTAGTATGCCTTGTAAGCCCTTGATTATCTGGTTCAGGTGTGTCTAAAGTAGAAAAGAGCTAAAATGTGCAAAATAGTGGCCCTTGAGAAACAGGATTAATTCCTGACCTCATCTCGCACCTATTGATCTGGTGCAAATCCGAATATAGACTGTCATGATCTTATGTGTCAAAACCAGGGGTCTCCAATCTTGCTCCTGGAGGGCTACTTTTGATCTCTAACCTCTATCACACTTGTTAAATAGGATTTGCTAAACTCTGCAGGACAGTGGACCTTACAGGAACAAGGTCTGATGAAGCTGTGCTTCGGTGAGTTTATATTTAGAAAATCGGCCTTCAGCAGTGACATTTGCATTACACTGATATGAATTAAACTGAACTGAACTTCAACAGTGACATTTACTGTATGCTAAACAGAAGTTAATCAGTTTTAATTGAACTAAAACCACACCAGATTTCTACACTACTCTCCTGTCAGCCTGGCATGCTGGAAAGTTCCAAAATATGTTAAACTGCTTTGATAAAATCTATATTGTAAAAAGTGGTATAGTAAAAAGGATGAATTAATTAAATTGAATTTTGACACCTTTGGCCTACACTCCTTCACCGCTCCTAGAAGGCCACTGTTCAGCTCCATCCTTAATCAAACACACCTGAAAATTAGGATAGTGGCCCTCCAGTACCACGGTTGCCCCACCAGTCTAAATGAACCACACTACAAAAGAAGATTTGCCAGGTGTATGAAACAAAATTAAAACTGAAAGGGATGACCATTGTGCTTGACCTTTGAAAAGGCTCCATAAACATCACTATGGCATAAAAATAAAGTCACAAAGTGTTTTCCTGACTTTAACACTAGACGCTCTGTGCCAGTTCTGTACTTCCAGTGCTGACATATCAGCACAATGATTTGTCACCATATGAGAAAAGAAAAACCCCTTCATACTGTGCGCAGGGTGTGCAATACGTGTAGTTTGTTCTCTCAGGTAATGAAATCTTCTCGTTTCATTTTAAAGCAGCAGGTGTCAAAAGCAAATCCTGAGACGAGTCAACAATGACACTGGCGTCAAAGCCTGGTTTCCATAGCGATGGACGTTTAGACAGCCAATAGCAGACTGAGATGCACAAGATATTGAGTTTGCTCCAGTAGCTTCGCAGCTAATGGTGAGCACAGAGAGAAACAGGGAAAGTGCTCTCAGTAACAATGACATTAGTAAAAGAAACAAGATGAAAGAGACAGGGAGAATGTTCATTATGACACCCTTCACACCCTGAATGTTCCCAAAGGGTCCAGGCTGTACTGACAGAACACAGATCTCATTACCCGGGAAGACCATGATTGTCTCTGATTGTGGAAGCTGGTGATACGAAAATGTAAATGATCCGAGCTTCCTTTGTTAACATTTAGCAAAAATCGGATTAGTTAGACGAGTAGAATAGATGAGTAAAATAGAACATGAGGCTGTTTATCAACAACATTTTGCAATGTATGCTTTAAAGGAATGAAATATTAGATAAGCACAATCTACAAACTCAATGTTTGATAGACAAAAATGCCTTTATGTATTGGGCTTGATTCAGCCTGCACACCATGACAGGCACAAAAACAATTTCTATTCAGTAAATCTAACTGAATCAGCATTATTTATTATTAATACACTGCAAAAAATAATTGTGTCATCTATAAATAAATGTATACATATTCTTAATGAGAGTTCTGTTTCCTTTAGAACAAAAAAAAAATCTAAATTAAGTTTGTTTACATTCACAGCAGAAAATTACATTTTCTCTTTAATATATATATATATATATATATATATTTACATTTAAACAATCATTTAGAAGTCAGTTATATATAGTTACTTATAAATAAGGACATTAGTAGCAATAAAATTAACAAAAGAGCAACAATATATGGTGTGACAAGACCCAGTTAGTTAGTTTGCACTGTACATACAATTGAATGTATATTTAAAGAGCCTCTATTATAGATTTTTTTTAAATTACCTTCCATGCAGTGTGCAACACAGCTCTAAGTGAATGAAAACATCCAGCTGAGGTTTAAATCTGAAATGATCGACGTCGACGCGAAACAATGCCAAATATAATAAGTGTAAATATATATATAACAAATATAATAACAAACAAAATAAAATAAGTGCCGGATCCTGTAAAATGTGAAAGTGCCTTTTACTTCAAATGCTAGCAGAGTGCAGGTGTGTGGGACTGATCATGACTGAAGATGAGTGAACATTAATGAGTGAACGTTCTGGTGATTAATGCAATGATCACCCTGCAACGGGGGATTTGTCGGCTGTTTGCAAAAGGAAAGATATGATGTATGGGACTTTGTCAAAGCTTGACAGGGACTTTATCAGTACACAGTTCATGGACCAGTTTCTTCCTCCATTGGCCACCGTCAGCTGTTCCTACACATGTGCGACGGTCAAGTTTCAAAATAGTTCAGCTTTTACCACTGTGCGGATTATTACTGAATGTGTGTCGTTGTTTTTGCTTATGGTTAAGAATAGAGCAATATGCTGGTGTTCAACTGCATTGATTTAATGCACTCCTGCATTTGGCTCACAAATATACTCTGCACTCTGACTACTTCAAAAATGTTGATGAGCCATGGTGGGCGTTTCTCTCTGTCTCACACTGAACGCAGACTAGCATTGCGCTAAGGAGGGGTTTGGGAACAAATTAATCGCTGAACAAATCATATGGGAGTCGTTGGGATAATTAGGTGAAAAAAAAAGCATATTGTAAGACAATGAAAGTGTTTTTTGACCTTGCATGCATATCAGCCTGTTGTTGGAGACCCCGAAAACCAAAATATGACATTTTTTTTAATGCATAATAGGGGCTCTTTAACCCTCGCCATCTTGAAAATGACGACTGAACTTGATAAATGTTGAAGTTTGTAGTAATTATCAACAGGTCACTTTGACAACTTTTTTGGTCACCATCAGTGTGGTATCATCATATTGTACCTGTAGTGTGGAAGGATTGTGAACGCAGAGGACGGACGGGTGGAACGGCATCAGGATCGACATAAAAGTCGGCACTTAGAGTAGGCGAGGAACCCCGAGTCACTGGACCTATACTGCCAGCAGCATAATCTGAAGGACACACACAACAGGCTAAATTTTTAATTGAGCAAAATGACATTTTCTAAAACCAAATAATACAGTATCTATAATTTTCTATACATCACATTTTATATATTTTAAGTTTAGATTGTAATTAAGATTATTTAAACTCTTTAAGGCAAGATACTGCACGTCACAATAACATTTTTTTCCTTTAAATTTTGAGATTTCTTTTTGCTTTTTCATATATTGTGTGTGTAATGTAAAGAAAATATCCAAAATACAATATTTTAAGTGTTTCTATTGTCACACTTTATCAATTTTCATCTTTAGATTTTATTTAAAATACATATTTTTTAAAGGCTGTTTTCTCAAAATGTGTTTTTTTTTTTGTGCACTGAGCCATAAATCCACACTTCAGCAGACTCCACAGTCTTATTTATATCTGTTGTTCATGCATCATTTGCCTGATTAAATCCAACATTTTATTAAGCACAGTGTTCACAGTATTTATTAAATAGTGATATCAAAAATCCCTTCTGTAAAAACCAGTGCTGTTAAACGATGTATTTATGTATTTACATAATATATACAGGTGTATATTTATGTATATATGTATAAATACACACACATACTGTACATAAAATACCAAAATATACAAAAGATATATATATATATATATATATATACTTCATATAAATGTATGTACTTTTTATATGTATATATAAAAATATTACAAAATATTTTATACAATATAGTCAGTACACACAAAAATATTTCGTAAATATGAGCTTTTATTTTGGATGTGATTAATTGTGATTAATCGTTTGACAACACTAGTAAAAATCCACTACATTCTAATGTCAACAAATGAAAGAAGAATTCAGCGTTTTTTATTTCTGTCCTAGAAATGATATGCATATAATTGATATGCATATTAACAATGTTTCATTTGCATATTTAAAATAACATTTTAGAAAACTAGTAATACAAAAAATTTACTTAATACTTAATATAGTCAATCAACTGTGGAAGTGTGGTGATGACTATTAGTTAATATTTTTACCCTATTCACCTGTCCTGCTGTTTTGCCTTAAGCTAGATAAAATATACTACTACTACTACTGTAATACAATTCAAGAAATGTGTTTGCCGTTATAATCCTTTACAAAGCTTCACATGATCAGTGCTTGTGCACACACATGTGTGTTTATTACCTGGCAGCGAGGAGGAGGAGTGTGTGCGAGCAAGGCCTTGTGTGTAGAGATTGGGCTGCAGGGAAAAACAGAAAACACGCTGGCATTAACAACAGAGCGCACGCTGGCATTAACGTCACCAACAAGCAAAGTGATAAAGTTACAAACATGTGTGAGAAGAGATAAGGAGATTGTCGCACAAGCATGTATAAAGTCTACTATCTCACTATTCCAGAGGCCTTTCTTACTAATGACTGCTCAATATTGATGACTAACTTCTCTTATTACAATCAGTTCGAGGAACACACTTCGTCTTTGTTCAGGACTTGTTATCTGTAGCATGATGAGAGCCGAAGATTGGATTTCTGAACCACTGAAACTGATCTCCACACACTCAACAGATCAACAAAAAAAATTAGAAGGGATTTAAAAAACAAAACAAAAAAACAAATGGTAACATTTAATTTAAAAGTGCTACAGTGTTTGATGAAATGTGTGTGTGTGGGTGCACACATATTCAATATAGTTTCTTAATATGGGATAATATATAATAGAGAATTAATGGTACTGTATATCTAATGTAAAACAAATGTGATAAATAAATAAAAAAATGCCTACAATTGCGAAATCATGATAAAATATTAAAGCTCCTGTGTGAAAGAAAACCAGTGAGAACAAATTCAACATCTAACTGCAACTGTTTATATAAGGACAATTTGTTATATATACATACATACTTACATACACTACACGCACACACGCACGCACGCACGCGCACACACACACACACACACACATATATATATATAATTTTAAACTATTTTAAAGCTTGTAATGCAGCATAATAGATGAAAATGTAATTATTATATTATTCTATGAATTATAAAGACATTATAAAACAGTAAAATATGTATAATAAAAATAGATGCACATGTACAGAAAAAACAAACTTTATGTAAAGTTAAATTTTATTTGAAGTGTCAATTTCACTTCTACACTGATGATAACCTGCTCTACCTGTCCTCCAAACTCTCTAGTTCTTTCCCTCCTTCTGTCTTGACCATGATGCCTAGCTGAAATTAAAAAACAGCTCTGAGCAAATCTTTTAAAAATAAAAACTGACAAAACTGAGGCACAAAATACTCATTGGCACAAAATCTATCTTTGGCCAAATCTAATTGTCCAGCAATTTGTCCTTCTCAGCAGGTCAGGAGTTTGGGTGTTATTTTGGATGACATACTTTCTTTTGAAGGGCATATCAATAATTTTATGTGTACTGCATAATTGTATCTGCGTTATATCAGTTGCCTTTATCCTTCTCTCACAACTAATAATGCAGAAATTCTAATTCATGAACTAGTCACCTCACGCACCTCAAATGATTTAGAACTTAGTAGCTCCTGTTTTTTACTAGGACTTTATCAATTGAACTCATTCCGCCAGTTCTTCGTGGTTTACACTGGCTCCCAAGTTAAGTATCATGTTGATTAAAAAATTCTACTTCTCACTTTTAAAGCACTTCACAACCTTGCTCCATTGTATCTCACTGACCAGCCTTCTCCACATTTACAGGAAACTTTGTTTCGCACTCTCAAATATTCTCATACAATTTTACACGCCATTAAATAAAATGAATTATTATGTATTATTACTTATTATAGTAATTACAATTAATTATGCATAATAACATGCAACTTACCACAAAGTAAGTACGTGCAATTAATTATTATTACTCAGTAGTTATATGAATAGTTACACTGTAACAAGGACACCTTAAAATAAAGCGTAACTAAAAAATATATACATATAATTAGTACTTATATATAAAATAATAAAAAATAATATGTAATTCAAAAAAGTGCTAATATTCCATATAGTTTCACACTCATAATGACCATTAGAACTATTCAGATAATACAAGTGTGCTTATGAAAACATATAATAAAAATAAAATAATAAATTATATATATTTTTACATCACACGTTTTTATTACTGTAAAAAGAGTAATGCACACTTTTAATGTGTAAATAGTGTATCCTATAGACATTTTTAAATGTAATTTTGAAAATAATAAAGTAAACAAAAGAACTTGTAAAGCACAAAATCGAACTGAAACTGACTGAATAAAATATATAGAATTTATATTATTTATGTAAATATGTAATATACACAAAACCTTTTTTGCATCGTTCAAACTACTTATTTAAAATAAGTTAAAAACAACACTTTAAATTCTTACGTTTTTTTGTGACAAATTAATTGTTTTATGATCAATCCACTTAAATTTGTTAAAATTATTAAAGGTGCTGTATGTAAAATTTTTGACTCTTCTAAAGCATGAAAATACCATAATATGTTTGCAGATATTGAAGAAACAAGCCAATTGAACATTCTTGTTTATCTGAAAAACAATGCTGAGTCAGTTACTTTGAAAATGTGTTTTTCGTGCCAGAACGCTGTCTTTGTTTTGGTTCTTTTAACCCGCCCACTGCCACTTTAGCCAATTATATTTCAGCACCCTGTGTTGCCTTGTTGAAAAAAACATGTATTTCATTCATTCAGTCATTCAGAAAGGCTCTAAAATCATGCGTCCGTGACCGAAATGCGACCTCCGGTGGACAGTAGCACACTCCGAAATGAGACGCAGATTCAGTTCCACATGAGGTTATTAATTAGCAAATAATATAAATATTACAAACGTAAACATTAGGTGAGAAGGTTGCATTGTAACCCTGTGTCCTAACAACACGCTACGTGACGAGATACACAGTGATAAGCAATTTGGCTGTTGGCACCAGACAAAACACGACAGAAATGTAAATACAGCCATTCAGAAGCACAGAATATGCACTCACTCACGAACGGTAAGGTTTATAATCTAATTAATACATATTAACCCTCTTTAACATTACTAAATGTACATGCTGAATCACTCATATGTGTTTAGTTCTAAAGTTCAATTTCAAACGGTTTATTTTCTTTTCAAGATCTGAGGTAAACCGTCTGCTGCTGCTTTCAGTAGTATAGCATTAAATGTCATGTAAAATTGCATTCAAACTCACATTGTTAGGATTTAACACTGAATAAAGCACCAAAGGTGTACCTGAGGTGATCATGTCATCAAGTTTTCTGTTGTTTAGCTGCAAAAAATAGAAGCCTTTCTAAAATTTTAATTTCAGGTATTGGTTAGGAAAAACCCCCTATTTATATATGGAAAATATTCACTCTATTGCGTGCCGTTGCTTTTATTTAGAACGCCATTTAAATCAGCCTTAAATCAGCAGTTAGGCTAGTTTGTCAGGTACAGTACACTCACGTCAATCTGGCAACCTGCGCTTGCGTGTGTTTTGATCCAGGAGTGCAATACCTAGTTAAACCACTGGATGTCAAATTTACATACTGCACCTTTAAGTTAATTTAATCGATTTGTGTTGGGACAACGTGAAGGAATTGTCTGGAACCCAATATATTTTACAGTGTATGATAAATGTAAGGTCATTTAAAATGCTAAAGTGGACACACACACATACCTGTGAGGCAGACAGAGAGCTGACTCCGCTCAGGTAATTGAGATGAGCAGCGTCTGTTGGCCCCAGCGGCTCTAAAGGCTCTCTCCTCATCAGGGCCTCTGCCCGACGGATGATGTCCCGCATACGATGGATGAATCCCTCTTTCTCCCCAGGTAGAATAAACTCATTAAGTACCTAAAAGGGATGCAATGTTAATTGGGTCATTTTGAGGCGTCTCTCATGCAGGCTTTCTTAATGAGTTCAAAGGTCTGTTTCAAAGACACTAGAAAAAAATGCATAGCAGCGATACACAGTGAACAAAGCCGTGCACTCATAATGAGAGAAACACTACGGCCTATACTTAAGACTCCTCTAAATCCAGCCTCAAGGCCATGGACAGGCTGATCAAAACAACTATAAAGCCAAAGTAAGCCATTAGGAAATATTATTTTCAGAGTCTCTATTAAAAACTCATTCAACCCAGATTACAGCAACTCATTTTTGTTTGTTTGTTTTTGCATTAAATCAGTATTGACAAAAGTTTTTAGAGCTGTTTTTAGAAGGTAAATGTGCATTTCAGTTTTGATATTTGTGTTTTTTTTAGCGTGGATACAGATATTTTCTTTATATTTTAATGTAAGGAAATATCCAGAATACACCTTCGACCCTTTATTTTGATGCATGTTATCAATTTGTGTTGCAGATTTCAATTGCAATACATTTTTTTAAGGCCATGTTCTCAAAATATGTTTTTTTTTTCATCTACGCTGTGCTAAATATATACCCTTTGGCAGCTTTAACTTACACAAAACCTCACATTTTTATTCATATCCAAATTCAAGATTTTTAATAAGCTTTTTTTAACAGATTGGTACATTTATAAATAACTTATAGCATATATGCAACATTTTAGTTCCTATATCATATAAAGAAACTTTCCAAAATTCTCTCTGTAAAAACTTTTCACTCTTTATGTTTATGTTTAAAGAATTTACCAAGATTTAAGCCTGACTTCATCCAATGTCCATATTTTAATGCTGCATATGCAAATGACTGCATATATAACAAACCAATGCCTATTTGCATATTTAAACAACATAAAAAAAATGTGTTTGTAATTCTTAATATAATTATTCATCATGGGTAACTATAGAAATAACTTTACATTATTTACCTAAAGTGTCTTGCTTCAAAAACATGTCATTACATGTGCAATCAAAAAAATAAAACACAAAACACTGAAATTCAACTCTGAAAACTGGACTGACACAGTTTCAATTGACTAAAACTATGTTCAACTGCTTTGACACAATCTACATTGTAAAAGCGCTATAGCAATGAAGATGAATTGAATTAAAACACACGCACGCACGCACGCACGCACGCACGCACGCACGCACGCACGCACACACACACACACACACACCAAAAATACATATTCACACACCAAAAATACATATTCATCTGATTTTACCTCTAACTAAGAATTTGCAAAGAAACATTTCAAACTAGTTTTAAGTAACAAACCAGCTCTCCCTTTCCTGTAGGCTAAAAATATGTCTAAAATAGCTGACAGGTCACAATGATCACATAAGAACTGGTTTTCCACTCGTAAGTAAGATGCTAAATGTTTTAGATGAGAGAAATGATTTTCCACTGCTGTCTGAGGTTGCAGTGCAAACACAGAAGTTGAGACATCAACACTTCTCACGGTAAAATGCAGTTCTCACAAGAAGAGACGCCTTATCTGTGTCCTTGTGTTCACTTTGACCTCCACAACTTACAGACATTCAGTGGAGTAGTAGTGGAGACAGTCGCAATATCTATTTATATTAGAGACTGCATCCATTATTTTTCAATATATATGTTTTTCGTTTGAAAGCTGAATGTGTCTGCCTTTGGAGGTTATTCCCTTTAAGTTATGTCTAGCTGTACAAAATAGCTCATTATGTTGCATGTAGTCCATTTTTAAAATGTTCTCGTCGTTTCCCTGCAGCTGCTAATGAATAAAAATTTCTGCACATTCAGAGAAAACAGCTTGCTTGCTCATTGACATGTAAAGTGGATACAATGACAAAAGTACTTACAGTTTATTACATTGTGATCAATGATTTACAAATGTAATTTATTATGAGAAATTATAACATATATGATATGTAAATGTTTTGGATTATTTTGTGTCATTTTGAGATTGTTGCTAGCTCACCAATACTATATTGTTTTCAGACTCGTCTCCACTATTTCATAGCTATTTGTGATTTATGAATATGTTAATTTATAGTTTACATTTATTTTAATTTAAAAAACCTATTTATATAAAATTGCTCACCATGACCGTGGCAATGTCTTCTGGGTTGTCTCCGTCCAGATCGAATTTAAATGTCACCATTTTGCTGTTATGGGTCTGCAGTTGACACTCTACAACCCGGTCCACTTTATCTGACAGCTGCATGAAGAAACACACAGACAGGGAATGATTAAATCATTTATATATGCATTTATGAATGATTAAAGAACATTTATATAAGCATTTATATTATTAAGATGCAATTATTATCTGATTTTGATTTCAACATGTTAACTTTATATTTTAGTTTTAACTCTAGCATATACAATCACAATGATCAAAGATTAATGCAAAAGGAGATTTCTTCGACAATGATTTTTTTAAGGACTACACTGATCATTTTCCTCAGTTGGTTACATTATAAACCCTAAATTTACATAAATCCTTCCCCCAGGTGTGATGTTTCCTCCTAGGTGGTTGACCAATCAGAACACCAATCATGGGCCAGCTGACCAATCAAAGCCCATTGTGTATTTCTGGGGGAGGGGCTTATTTGAACAAATGAAAAAAATAATAAGAAGAATGTTTTTAGGAGAATGAAAACATTAGTGTAGAACAGAGGTAAAATTGTGTGAAAAATAATCAAAGCATAAGCACATGATGCAATGCATACTATTAACACAATCAAGCCATAACTAACCCTTTAAAATCTGTGTGAAATGTTTAATATTGTTATTCTTTAGGTGAACAATTAATACATGCAACTTAACTAACCAACCCAGGCTCATTGCAGATACGTATCCAGGTCTACATTTGTGGACACAGAAAATACATAACCAGAGGTACAGTACGACTGCTTGCAGTTTTTGTTTTGCAAAAAAAAAAAAAAACAATAACAGAGGCTGCTGTCTACACTTTTTGATGATCTCAAATTTCTCTCGCGCATCCTCATCTCGCATAAATCCACCAGAGGGCACAATATAAGATTCAGCCAACCAGGCCAGCTTGCTGTCAACTGACTGACTGACTGACCCACTCACCCCCTTTCCTAAACCCAACCGATAGTGTTTTTACACGCAATCTAAAAACAAAAGCCGTTGCGGCAGCATGATTTCATTTATTTATTTATTTGATTTCTTTTTTGCTTTTGTTTTACCTGGTTTATAGAAACGTCATCATGGTCAACTCTGCTCCGCATCCCAAATCAATCGAAATGTGCAGTGAGCTACTGAGAAAACTGGTAACACCGGAAAAGCTGTCCAAGTGGTCAGCAGTAGCGTGAAAAGGAACCGAAGCTGTCGGTGGCATTATACTGCCCCATAGCGTTCATTTTACAGACAAAATAGAGCCAGACGTACCTCTGGGTACATATTTTGCAGTCTCCCGCAATGTGGACAGGGGTGCGTATCCACATTGAGCCTGTGTTGCAAGAGAATTCTATTTTTGGTTTTAGTAATCTTCAATCAAAACCTGACCATTTGGTTTTGTATTTGGAGTGGTGGTTCTTCGCTGATGATATCAGTTTGACAGCATTAGCCACAATATTTCCTAATTATGCCCCTCTTGCCGTTAGTTTTCTATGAGGGAATAATGCACAAAAAAACCCTCCACTCCTTACTCAAAATTCCATTTCAGTTGGAAGTACATACTATCAGTCCACACAGACTTTAAAAGCAGCTATACATTTTTTAAAGTTTGACACCTTATATACGCAACATTAGCAGTTTAGCAGTCGTGTTAATTAACAATATATAATTGACTGATGAGTCACCCCAGTGATGCGTAGCCGTGAGCGAGCCCTCTTCCTGAGCAGCTTGGTTCCTGTGCGTTTGCTCTGACCTTTTCCAGCCCTCTCCGAAAGGCCCTCGTTTCCGTCACTCAAACCCGAGGTGACATCAGAAGCGTAGCTATTCCGAGAGAAAGGACATAAAACAGAATGTGACAGTCCATCCTGAATTTCACAGAACTGGACTTAATGGAATACGTTTCTTGTGCCATTCTACCATTAGCGCACAAAGGCCAAGTAATTTTACGATAGATCTTTTAATTCAGGCTTGGCTAATTGAGTATAATACAGCTGTGTTTGTGTACTCATTTGACCATATGCTACCTTTGCTTGGCTTCCTACAGAAATGGCCTTCAGGGAAAATTACTTCCCTGAGCTCAATCATTACCATTAATGGACTAACCTCTAGGCTATGCATATATATATGC
>CAIGQW010055694.1:9008734-9021764 GCA_903798125.1 Danio choprae | reverse complement strand
AGTGTGTGTGTGTGTGTGTGTGTGAGTCACTCTCCACTGGAGCACTACACTAAAGGTACACGTGGCTCAGTGTTGGTGGATTGGTAAGTTTACAGCTCTCACAGCTGGGAGCAGATCCACGTTTACTTGACGTCAAAACAAAAGCCACATCCACATTTACACACACATTTACATTTTATTTATATAAAATGGGCTACATATTAGAATGTCCATGTATTAACTGCTTTTTTAAGGCCAGTGTAACAGCTTGTAACTAAAAATTAAAAAAAATTAAACCCCACATTTTTGATGCAAAAGATTCTGGAGTTTTTCATGGGAAAATAATTCTGTGCTCTCATTCAGTAACGTCAATGCATAATACAAGGGAAAAATGTATTTTAGACTAGTCTCACTGTGAAATATCTAATGTCAAATATGTTTACTAATTAAACTATTGTAGCAGTCTAATATTAAACCCCTCATCTGTGGACATGATGCAGGTGAAGTGCATAGCTTAAATGCATCACTATGATCATTACAGATTCTTTCTTTACTCCTGTTTTTTATTGCTGTCCTTTTTGTTGTGTTTAATATGTTATTGGGAGGAAAGTGAGCAGCACCTAGTTATTCATCTAAACTTTTATCTCAGGGGTTGTGTGGTAAGCGACTGGATATAAGTAATAACCCTGCAAAAATATTTTCAACATTTTACTTCTAAGCAAAAAAACAAAATTAAACTTTGATGTTAGTATATCAGGGCATTGAATTATATCTCTTGTACATCGCATGAACTTTATATAAGCTATACTTTTCTAGCTGCACCAGTGTCACTAATAACAAACCTCTCTGAGTTTCTTTTTCCTGTTTTGAACGGATATTTTGTAGCAAGCTGAAAACCGGCAACCATTGACAGGTTTTCAGCTTTCTTCAAAACATCTTCTTTTGTGTTCAACAGAAGAAAGAAACTCATAAAGGTTTATAACCACCACACTGCCTGTTTAAATAGCTATGTTAAAACTATTGTTCATAGCTGTTCATAAAAGGTGCAGAGCATTTGAGGTGAACTAATTTGAACAGATATCATCAGTTTAGTACACAGGGAGCGGTAAACACTGTTCATCAGAACTCAGCTCACCTGTCAACAGGAGAGGAAAAACCACTGGCATTTCCTGACTGGGCCTTCTCTGAGTTATGGAGCACAGCAATACTCTGTTGGAGGAGCAATGGCAATGAAAAACATAACTCAGTTGAGCTAAACCTCATTCAAGCATTCATATTTAGAATATATCTAGATTGCTGATGCATTATGGTCTCTGTCTTATTCTTTGACATTGAACTGTTATATACACACACACACACATATATATATAGCATTTAAAAGTTTATCACCAAGACTATAAACTTTTTGTCCAAAATATAACAAATAAAACCTGCAGTATAAGTAAACTTATGCATATTATAACTTTGTGAAAGTATTATTTTATTCCTGCAATTTCAAAGCTACATTTTCAGCAGCAATTAGTTAAAAAATATTATTTCTGCTGAATTATTTAAAAAAAACTAAGTCTTTGGACTTCAGAATGATCAGAATGCTAAAATGAAAAGCATTCTTTTGAAATAGAAACATTAGCACTATAAGTGCATTTACTGTCACTTTTAATCAAACGAATTATGTCTTTTCGAATAAATGTATTAAATTTATATAAAAAAAAAAAATTTGGTTTACACTTTATTTTAATGTACAATTCACACTATTAAAACAACCCATTAAATAAAAGTATTAGCTCAATAAACTACCAATAAGCAGTTTATTAATAGTTAATAAGGTAGTAGTTGTGTTTAGGTATTCGGTAGGATTTGGAATGTAAAAAAAGATCATACTTTATAAGTACTACTAAACAGTTAATATCTTAATAATAGACAGGTAAAGCCAGTAGTTAATAGGGTGAATTGATACTTAAACTAAAGTGTTATCAAAATTGCCCCTGACTCCTATCTTTTAATAATTCCATGACTTTAAGCATCTGCCGGTAACTTACCGAGGGGAAGCGGAGTGCTGGGACTGCTGGAGTGGGAGGGGCTTCGGTGGGTGGAGCCTCAAAAGGCGGAGTTTCCACACAAGGTGCTGCACTGGGTAGTGGTGGAGCTGTGGAGGGTTGGTTTGCCACTGGAGCTCGAGCTTCTGAAGGCTCCTGAAGGCCAGAGGAGCTGAGATAGCCATCAGTCTCACAGTCAGCTGCCATAACCAGAATTCAGCCGAACAAAAAGAAATTGTTTGTTAGTGTGTATTATGTCTTTACCTTTAAATTGAATGCATCATGTAGAACAGAAGTAGAATAGAAGTATGTAGAATAGAAGTACGAATTTCTTTAATAACATCTTATGATATGTAATTTTATAACAAAATGCAATATAACTACCTTATACCATAGGTTAATTTAATAAAAATAAAAAAAACTCACTGACTATATAAACAGATACAGTACGAAATGGAATCTCTTGACAAACAACAAAGGAGGTCAAATGCTGTTTCAGATCATTCTAGTCTAATTTACAGCCCTAGACTTCCATAAGCAGACGTTGTTTAAAATGCAATTTACCTTTTCTAAATTGGCATGTAAGTTAGTAAACATTCTGTACATGCAAATGTAATAAATGTATGCTGACATACAGTGTGGCAACTGTTTATCCAATAATGAGTAAATTACATTGGGAAAAGGTCATGAACAACATGTCTGAAGGTGTGGTTACTTATGTAATGTAATGTAATGTATTGTGTATTTATATAGCACATATATCAGGTATGGCCATACACCCAAATAACTTCACAATCATGTCGCTTCACAATCATCCACTTGGATGATGCGACGGCAGCCACATGTGGATCAAAATATTTGGTAATCTGCAACACAATCCAATCAGCCAGTCAGATTTGTGGATAAGGTTACAGTTAATATCAAGTTTGACCTTACAGCCAGATATTGGAATTTCTATATTGATCTACATCCTTATTAATCAATAATTTCCTCTATTCAGAAGCAAGTCAGGTTTTTTACAGAGACATTTAAGTAAGATCATGGCAACCCTGCTGATTATTTGCTCATATAACAATGAGAGTTTGGGTTTCGTTCAGGTGTGTTGTTTTACACATTGGTCTGGCTTTCTTTTGGCAGTCCTTGGCCAATAAAACCTGCAATGGAGTCCAGACCTTCTGCCATTTGTCTGAAATTCTAGCTATTCAAGATCAGAAATACATTGTGATGTACATGTTTAAAAAATGTTGAAAATGATATGGGCACTGAATTGAAAAAAGTACAAAGACTCACATGTTGCTGATGAGTAGCTGGCATGGCGTATGTTGAAATGCTGCCGCTGGTCTGTATCTGCTGGTTCCTCAGGTTCGGTAGCAAAGCTAGCATTGAAGCCAGAGTCCAGAGATTCATTTGTAGGCAGGGGGGTGGGGCCTGACACTGTGACTGTGGGTGGAACTTGAGTAAGGGCAGATACAAGCGTTTCTACAGGAGGTCTAAGAGCAGGTGCGCTGGAAACCAAAGATTCAGTTTCAAGACTAGGTTCTGGTTCCTCCTCAATCACCTCCTCTTGACGTCTTATCAGCTCTTCTTCAACATGTCGGCGAAGCTTTTCTCGTTGTCGCTTGATGGTGGTGACACGGTCTCGAATGGCTTTGGCCACAAGCTTGTAGTCGGCCTCACAGACAAAGCCAAGAACAACCTGCAGCACACGGATTGGGCATTATTTTTGCTCATTTGATTGGGAGTGGAATGATTAGGGCATATTTCGGTTCTCACCATCTCCTGAGCCACCTCCTCTGGGACGTCCTTGTAAAGTTCAAACAGGAACTCAATGGCATTGTTGTCCTTGTATTTGCCATGAAGCTTCTTGGTGTCATCCATTCGAAGCCATAACTTAAGGCCAGACTTCACCATGTCATCTTCCTCAGCCAGTTCGACATGGACCCCATTATTCTCCTGGAAGAAGGTGTGCTCTAACAAGTCCTGGATGGTGTACCTAAATAAGATAAGGAGACAATTCCAAAATGTAGAAGACCAAAACTCTCAAAACTCTCTTGTTGTTTTAAAAATGATTACCCTCCTTGTTAATTTAAACTCTAGAACAGGGGATCCCAAACTCTGTCCTGGAGGGCCAGTGTCCTGCAGAGTTTAGCTCCAACTTGCCTAAACACACCTGCCTGGAAGCTTGTTGTATGACTTGTAAGAGCTGGATTAGCTGATTCACGTGTGTCTAATTAGGGTCGGAGCTAAACTATGCAAGACACCGGCCCCCCAGAACCGAGTTTAAGCACCCCTGCTCTAGAATAATAAGCTCTCAACTCTTTCTGCAGATAGGCTGACAGACAAGCACTTTGAGGACTTGAGGATGTGAATGAGAGTAAGAACATTCATCCACTCATCAACTGGAGTTAATTAAATCAAAACTATTAATCATAAGAAAAATCCTTCTGCTGGATGGAGTGAGTCATTACGAGTGGCTATTGACCAAGAGCTTCACATAATGGCTGGGTGACATTAAATGGATCATTATCCAGTCAGAAATGTGTTATGCTGAATTAATTACACCCTTCTAAAGATATTTTGAGTAGAACAAAAGCGGGGAGATTGAGTGCTTCAGGGGGAGAACAGGTTGGTTGCTAAAAGAAACCTAAATTGAACGACGTATCTGCAGATCTGCTGCTAACATGGATAAGAATGATAACTATGGGGTTTGAAATTAACTTTTTCACTCACTGGCCAGCCATTCAGAACTTCTTATAGCCAACACAAAAATATCAGAAATACCAGATCCAAAGTCTCAGATTTCTCTTAAAATTTAAACAGCATTAATTTTCGCCAAAATAAATGTTTTATGATAAGCATGCTGAGCATTAGCGGACAATCCAAAACAATACAGGTAAAAGTTCACTTCAACAAAGATCAAATAAAAAAATCTATGGCTTTGAATTAAGGTACTTAATAAGAACACCACCACAAGGGACAAATATAAAGAGATGTTCTATATAATTGTTGGGTTTTAAAGATGTAAAAATAAAATCAGTGTGTGACTCTTTGTTTTTGCTAATGTTTGAGGCTCCATTTAGAGGAGTGTGATTGCTGTAACGCCAGTTTGGCGGATGGTGACAGAACGAGACGGAGATGGAGAAACATTACAAAAACGGGTTTATTAAACACTTACGGGAAACATACACGGGATGCGGGAAGACAGGACGAGACCCACACGAACCAAAATACCGGACAACAATGGACACAGACGAAAGGGTATATATGGGTGACAGATTGATTACACAGATGACACAGAAAGGATGAACACAGGTGGAACAGATTAACAATGACGGTGGCGGGAGAAAGACAAGGCACGTGACGACAACAAACGATGACGCGGACGAACACTGACAATTGCATGCAAAGTGATAAGCCTAATCCATGATTTCAGTTTGAAGGGAGCATTATCCTTCATTCAGTTGCCATTTTAGTGTGTGAATTTATATTGTATTTATTTACGAAGGTATATTATGTCACGCTTCTCTAGAAAGCAGACACTGAGGGCAATGCCATTGTGCAAATGAATGAACGCTCTGAAGTAAAATAAAGGTTTCTCATGCTCAGGTAGAGAGCAATGAAGGAGAAGTGAGTATGAAGCAATGAACACTGTCCAGGGACCTGTAGATCAGAACACAGATCATGCATGAAGCTCAATAAAACAATTTGCAAAACATGCAGATCGTGGGGCACGTGGACTGGGAGAACATTGAACTAATGAAACCTTATATACCTAGATATACTCTATGTGCTAGTGAAATTAGTAGAGATTCAAGCTGGAATGTATTAGCAACCCTAACCGTAACTCTCCTTTTAACTAGTGACCCAAAGCCCTCTGAGTCCACAAGGCTCATGACAAACACCCAAGGGGAAAAAGTGTTTGAGTCTGTGACACTGTTGATCCTGTAACCATGTGTCAACTGATCAATGCGGGGCGGAACAGAAATATCAACTAGTGCAGCTGGGTTAACATAGTGCAGGGCTCTCTGAGGAGTCTGTGTGCTATTGTTAAAAAGACAAGAATCTGTGTATTGTTGTTTTAATGTGCACACAGTAAAAAAAACCCGTCTGGCAGGTGTTAAAACATTATGACGGCTGCTGCCGCACATACATGTCTTTGTACTCCTTTGGTTAAAGATTTTCCTGTTTGTTGAATGACCTTGTAGACATTATAGTTACCTTTCGTCTTTGTTCATCCGGATGCATCCCTCAATGATCTCTTTCAGCTCGGGGACTTTAACTTTGTAGAAACTGTCTGGCTTCATGCCCTGAGAGAGAGAGAGAGAGAGAGAGAGAGAGAGAGAGAGAGAGAGAGAGGTTGGGGGAAGACAAAAGTAGAGGAAAATTAATTTTAGATACTGGAAATATCACAGGTGTCATTCACTCGGATGGACTGTACTCAATGCAATGGAGAAAACAATTTTGTGCATAGAGCACTGTCGAGTGGGTTTGCTAACAAAAAAGAAACAAAACACTTCGACCATTCTTCACACAAAACCACAAGATCTCTAAGTGTTTTGCAGGAAATGTTATACAAAAACTGCCCCATAAAAAGCGATTAGTTACTTTACTTAAAAAAGTGAGTAAACCTGTTGCCTTAAAAGCGACAAGTTGTTGTCACTTAAAAAACTGAGTAAACCCTTTGGTTATTAAGTTGGTTTTACTTTTATAATAATGGCATATAGTTCCTTTACTTAATAATTGTAAGGCAACAGGTTTACTCACTTTTTCATTAAGTAAAGCCAATTAATTGCTTTTTATAGTGTAGTTGTATATTAATAGATTATTAAACCAGGTCTGAAATCATGGTACAGTAACACTTTAGTTTAAGTAACAATTCACACCATTTACTACTGGCTTATTAGCTGCCTCTTATTAAGATAGTAACTGTTCATTAGCATAATTAGCTAATTAGTAATTTATTGAGCAAAATGTCTTAGTTAAAGGTTTGTTAATAGTGTGAATTAGTATATAGTGTGAATAGTAGTGAACAAAATCACATTAGAAAAGTGCAGTGTGCAAACTGTGCAAAAACTGTAACACGTGTGAATGTGATGTTGTATGTATATAGTAATGGTACTGTATGTACACAATGTTACATTTCTTGGCTCTCAAATGAAGTAACATGAACTTTTGCAGTATTTACAGATGCAATACTAACAGATATTATACACAAATTAGAATTTCATAGCATGTGGCTCATAATTTGCCAACATTTGGTCTGCATAGTCTCAACCAGATAGAATAATTGTTGATTTAGTGTTGATTAATGTGCAGCAATTTAAAATGCAAATAATTTGTGGTAGTCCATAATCAATTTGAAATCACAAATTACACAGCAGTGGTGCATTAAACTGTGTGTAGTTTGTAGAAGTAATTTCATTCTAGATTACAGTAGATAGATTATAGGGTAAGAAACCTATTAAAATATTGTATTGAACAGTTTGTTCAATAGTATTGAACATATTCTATCCAGCAGCAATTAGCATGTTAAATGAGTCAAATGCTCACTGACCCAAAACATAATTCCAAACCAGATATTGATGTCTGTGTGTGACTTTTGCAAAGATTCTGAAGTGCATTCCAATAATACATACATTACATGCATACAATGCTATTTATTTTGTATAATTACTAGGCTGTTCTTTGATTTGTTTTATAATGCCATTATGTTTCATAAGCATTGCACAGAAAATGCACATTTAACAAAAAAAGTCTTTAAACTCGCATTGAATTGACATCTAATGTACAATTTAAAAAAGCTCCATATCACTAACAAGCTGGACATATAAAACAGTTTTTTTATAAAGTGCATATTTGGTCAATAGAGCACATACGTTCAGTCCTTCTGGGCTAAACAGACCATATTAACAGTGTTATCTGTTGGGCAGCTAATGACAGGGAACAGACGCCATATTGTGGAAAAACATCGATCACACAAGACATGCTTTGTTTAACATGGTGTGGTTGGCTGTTTACACACTTAACCATTTTTCAAGTCTCAGGAGAACATTTGTACAATTGGACATTCACAAACACACTTTTGATGACTACAAAGAAAACAATGGATAAGTTTTAATAAAAACAGCTTCTAAAAAATATGTGTATTTTATAAAACTACTGTTTTCCTAGAAGAATCGTCTGTTTTCCATTTAAATGATAAGAAACCCAATTCTTGAATCCAAGGAAATGCTCGTTTCACAGTCCATCTCTTCTGCTAAGTGGAAAAGCAAAATTAAGTAAAGCTCTCATTCAGGAAATGTGAGTCAGCTCAAAGCACACTGAAGAAACAGATGAGGTGAAAACCACAAAACTGCAATGCTGAGGACATTTTCAAATTACCTCAAATTTAGAACCAGCTTATTGAAGGTAAAAGTCCTCATGGGCAATCTCAAAGCCATAAACTACTGTTCAAATACATCACATCATCACTTTAAACAGTGTTCTTGGACTGGAATCCTCATAGAGGAAAGCAATGACGCAACTTCTGTGTTCTTACAGCCAGGCCCAATGCCATACGCGCATTGCGAAAGACAATATGGAGCAGATCCATGCTGCTGTTGGACAGAACATTCTTGTGGCAACGGCAGCAAGCTCAATTCTCAGATGTGCCCAGAAAATACAGAAAAGAACTTGTTGACGCAGCCAGGACGCTTTGGTATTGCTTGTACAGATAATAAGCCCATTGAAGGTTGAGATGGAAAGGAAAACACAAAATACAAAACAGAGGTGCAATTCAGCATAAAGGGGGTGGAGTGGCATGAAGTTCTTACCCCTAAAAAGGGCACTTATCTAATAGGCTTTCAGGAAGCAGCCAGATCAGACTGTTGAAAGGGATTAGATGGGTATATGTGAATGATTTATCACTAGTCAGGCGTCTAATGATGACATCAGTCTTTTCAGGAGACCCCTTGAGACCATGAAGCAAAGAACCCAAATGCCCAAGTTTGTTTCACACTCTGTTAATGAACTCTTTTTCTCTCCCTTCTGAGAAAAATAAAGCGCCTCAGGTTTCTCAGAGCTCTCAAACTACAGTATAACGTACTGCAACTTGCTGCATATCTACTATAGTACAATGTGGAGATGTTGGAGAAACTAATTAGTCCAAATGTTTACCGAAAACCTTGACAGTAGCCGGGATTTTATACATAAAGTGAATCTTTTTTAAAATTCGCAATTTTATTTTATTTTTTTACAAATTTGCATTTAAGATCAGAATAATGTCAGATTATTGTTGCAAATAATGAACAAGGCATCTAAGGACTGATTTGCAACTTTTCAAAAATGTATAGACTTGAATCTATAGATTTGACTCCATGTTATCTTGCTTACATTGATAGTTCACACACACAAAATGCTAATTTACTATTTATTATCTCAGATGTGCTTATACATTTTCTTTGGTAGAACATTAAAGAAGATTTTTAGCTGCAACTGCGATCCTTGATGAATCATAAAAGGCAAGTCAACAGCTATAGGCACTTTGAGAGTGAAAAAAAAAACAAAAACTACTGACACAGTGGGGTCTTGTGAAATGAAACTATTGGACAATTAAAGAAAATGAACATTATTTATAACATTATTACCTTTAATTCCCAAACTTGCATTTTATGAATCACTAAGAAAACAGAAAAGCAACCAGAGACTTTCCAAAAAAAAAAAAAAAAAGAACTATCTTTTTGCAGAAAGTCCATATTCATATGAAGCCAGAACTAAGCTTTCGACCACCCGCAGTTCTACACACAAAAGTTTCTGACACTGTTTGTGAATGTTTTTTTTTTGTAAAAATAGAACCGCTAGTCAGGCGCATTTAGTCAGGGAGACTACATAGACTTGTTAAAAACAATCCAAGAGACAAGCTAGACTAAATACAGACCAGTTGGACCAGCTTAAACCAGCTAAATCCAGCAAACCTTCTTAGCCCTGCAGCAACAAAACGTGGATCTAATTTCTGCACCTTTCTCTCTTTTTTTGCTCCCTCACCAATGCCTTAAAAAACGTTCCTTACTTCACATTTACGCAAGAAGCTCAACATTACATTCAGCTAAATGAGCAGCAGCCATTATGTACTAGTGAATTGAAACCAGATTTGATCTCTTTTATATACAAAGTCACACATCTTTCTGGAGATCTCTAGGTTCTATCAATCAAAAGTCAATGACAATAGACACATACTGTGAAGTTTCAGGGCTGAATCTCCTAAATTATTGTTTAGAATGTGGACAGAACACAGGTCACTCACAAAATTTTCACAGTAAGTCTAGCTTCTTGGAATTTTACAGTGACCAAACATTAGAGTCATTGAGTTTAACTGACTGTTCATCAGCAGAGGCATCGTGTTCTGTTTATGTGTGAAAGCTTCACACACCATGCTCTTGAAAGTGTTGCCATTTACATTTATTATAATCCATGCTTTTTAAACATCTTTTGGCTTAAGTGATCCAGTTTATGGAATTAATAATGTGGCGGAATCAGGTCAGGTTTCGGTATGTGGCTTATTTATTTCAAAATGTTAACATTTGGGTATAAGTTTATGAGGGACTTTTTCTTATTTGCATTTTTTTCTGGTAAGATCAGGTACCTCATTTCTCATTCACATAATGAAAAGAGTCAGATCGACAGTAATTACTAGTTGTTCAGTTCACTTCTGCAAACACTTTTTTTTAATGCAATTGTCAGCCCCTGATTTTTCTGAGTTAATTAGTTAATTCACTTGCTGATTATGGTTGTCACTCACTGTAAATGACTAAATTGCATATACAGAAAATGATTAAGCACTTAAATCTAAACTGACAACGAAATTCAACTGCAGTTTGTCCGATATTCATTTCACTAAATACTTGCAGGATCAAATTATCTGAGCTACTCTAGAATGCTTTATTTGATTAAACATAACAATGAAGTTCAATTTTATCACATTAAAATAATTGAAACGTTAACGATAATGTCATTTAACGTCGCCTCTAATTAATTGAATTCTAAGCTAATAAATCTAAGTTATATATAAATACTACTGTTTAAGTGTTAATTCATAATGCATTCATGTTAATTTTAAACTTTAACTGTAAATAGTTTTTTAAAAATGTAATACGGATTTACATTAACAGATATCAAGGTATCGCTTTATTTTAAGTGGCCTTGATTGCAATATACTTACAATGAAACTAATCATTTGGTGCATTGCACTTATGTACATACATGTTTTAAATTGTACTTATATTTAAAAATATATCTGCGTGTAATCTGTAATACATTTCTGTAATTACATTTAGATGTACACAGTTGACCCATTCCTTACACCTGAACCTACTTTTAAACCTATCCATACCACTAAAACTGTCTCTAACCTTACCTGTATCTTACTTGAATAGAATCATACAGTAAGTGTACAATACAATATAAACACAGTAAGTACATTGTACTTATTTTCAAATGCAAATACCAAGTAGTTAATGCCATGTAATATATAATGTGGGACCAAAATCAACAAGTCTTGCAAATCAATAATGCATGCTAGTTAATGCATTAACAAGTGTTAATTAACTGAAAAATGTTGCAAATAAATTTTACCCACTCAGTTCATGTGTCTTACTACATCAAAAGTTGTCTTATCTGAGTAATTCAGTTGTTAAACATCTGATACTTTCATAGCAGAACAAAAAGAGAAAAATGTAAAATCTGAGCATTATGATTTCCTGCTTCAGCCACTGTTAGTATGAAAACACCAAAGCAGAAATGAAATGACCTTTTCTCCAAGGACAACAGACAGATATGCCAACAGTTCTGGCTGTCAACATTACATTTACACTTGTTTGTGAGCCAAACTGTAAGCTTCACAGACAAAATGTGCTAAACTCCAAATCACAAATCTATATAAACAAGAACATGCTACTAAACAAATGTGTCCACTGCCTCCAAATGTAGTAGTTTACATCAAAATGTTCACTCGTGAGACCTGTGATTAGGGTTGATTAGCCTGGCAAGATCTTTGTTCATTTCACAGCCATGAGTCATTATAAGGTTTACGCTCAAGCAAAGTCAATAAATCAACCTGAAAGCTTTTGATTGCACTGAAAAGGCTTGATCTTTTATTTTAACTTGCATTTTGGCTAATTGTCCACACTCATCTTGCTACACTGTGGACCTGAAGTATAATGGAAAAGCTTTCATCTCTGCTGGACATTTAACAGGTTAGGAGAATAAGATAAATGAATGCTTAATGTGCAAAAACAGCAAGACGATACGTTTCTGTAAAAAATTATGTGTGGTTTAGTATTTGTATTATTTTAACGTCATCGGCTGTCAAAAAGATTTTTGAAAAGATGGTTTAACCCTCATGATATTCTAATTCTGTATTACTTTTTTCTGCTGTGAAACAAAAACATATCATGCATTAAAATGTCAAACAAAGGAAGTCAGTGTGGTTTCTAAACAACATTTGCTTCCTTTTCATAAGACAAACTAGTTAATTCATGCTTTAAAATAACATCTGCTGTGTTTGTTATCTCATGGTTCGAGCAAAACATTTCCATCGATACTTACACTGTGAGAAATCAAATCTATAACTCAGTGGCCTATTGCAGGAAGCGAGTTGAACAAACTCTGAGTTGACGAAATGGAATAAAAAAAAACAATTCTCTGTCAACTCCGTGTTCAATTCAGAGTTTGGGAATAACTCTGGATAGTGTTCATCTGAAAGTGTGACGTGCAGCAACAGCCAATCAGATGAATAATGAAGAGCGTCAGTTTGGGATCATTTCTTGAGCAAGCCAGCACAATATATTGCAATGTTTAAAAAAGATGAAAAGATTTAGTTGTTTGAAAAAAAAAAGAATTTATATTTATGTTCAAGGCAAAAGGAAACACTGCTGATTCAGTTAAAGCAGCTGACAGAAAATATGTGACTTTATCCAAGTAAATTCATTAACTTGAATTTAGAGTAGCTTCACAAACAGCTCAAAAGACATACTTTTTTT
>CAIGQW010055694.1:8994382-9008334 GCA_903798125.1 Danio choprae | reverse complement strand
TTTCTTTTTAATTACAAGGTGCAAAGCTCAAAGGCTTTAGGAATGAAACACAGGTGGTTCTTCTTTAGATAACAATGACTTTAGCAGCAAGAAACAATGATAGGTTATGCAGTAAATAAGAGGCTGCATTGCTATAGCAACCCTAATCACCAAGAAAAAGCAGTGCACAACAGCACAAGTATTTTAAGTGCAGGGGCCATGGTTCATAAAGTTGCGCTTGAGGGCCCACCCGCCCGGCCCTATCTGAAAAACAAACACAGTAAGACTGAAGATTGTGTTTGCTTGTGTTTATGCATTTAACACTCAGAGAGCTCAGCCTCGATCCTCCAAAAAACCCATGTGTTTTTGCCAACGTACACAAATATGGCTGAGGGGAGACTGTAGTTACAGCATGCATACAGTATTCAGTGTCTTTAATGCATTTTTGGGGTTGTAAATGAGAAGACATTATACAATAAGAAGTAAAAACTAGATAGGCTAAATAGGCTGAACCAATATGGAATTTTTGACCGAGGTCGATAGCTGATATATTAGCCAATAAAAATAACATTTTCTGCATGTTTGCAAACATATACATTGAACAGCTGATTTTATTGTAGAACCTTACCTTCAGAAAAGTTTGAACTGTTTTATTTCTATGGCCAACTTTCTTTTATATAAATAAAATATGCCACCTGACAAAAAAAAGCACAAATAAAACAACCAAGTCACTGAACATTAACAAAATCAAAATACCTGTAAAATAAAAAGTCAGCCAGCTAGCATGTTAAGTGGTTCAACCAGCAAAAATAATACATCTTTCACACATTTATCGGCTTAAAGATATCGGTCTAATTTTGTTATCGAACCAATAATGATAACATTAAAAATATCATTTAACGGCTGACATCGATATGGCCACTAATATATCATCTATCCCTAGTAAAAACACAGACAATTTTAGATGTAGAAATAGAAGTTACAGGTATACAAAATATTAAAAACTTTAGATATGAAGAATATAGCCTCGAGGTGGCGCAGTGGATAGCACGTTCGCCTCACAGCAAGAAGGTCGCTGGTTCGAGCCTCGGCTGGGTCAGTTGGCATTTTCTGTGTGGAGTTTGCATGTTCTCCCCGTGTTGGCGTGGGTTTCTTCTGGGTGCTCCGGTTTTCCCCACATGTCCAAAGACATGCGGTACAGGGGAATTGGGTAAGCTAAATTGTCCGTAGTGTATGTGTGTGAATGGGAGTGTGTGGATGTTTTCCAGTGATGGGTTGCAGCTGGAAGGGCATCCACTGCGTAAAACATGTGCTGGATAAGTTGGCGGTTCATTCCGCTGTGGCAAACCCAGATTAATAAAGGGACTAAGCCGAAAAGAAAATGTATGAATGAATAACATACATAGAAAACATAGAAGTGTTTTTAATAAAGTGCCTGGTGCATATAGAGAGGAAAGAGTGTATCCTACAGGTGGTTTGTCAAGCCCACTCACCTGCATGGAGCACACTCAAAACTACACAATATATGACCAGGGTGTGTGCAAAATATGCATGAATGTGCATAAACATCCATAAGTGCTACTTAACAAATAATCCATATTGCTACTATTTTATTATTTATCACGGACTAACTGCATCATGGACTAACTGCACTTTTAATCAAAAAAAATTTTGGTGAGCATAAGGGAGATCTTTAGAACATAAAAAAATTTAATCAAATATACAATATTTAAATGTTTATTTACAATAAATAACTACAAACAAACGAATAAACTAATAAAATCAAATCAAATAAAATAAGATCAAATAAAATAAAATAAAAATAAAATAAAATAAAATAAAATAAAATAAAATAAAATTTTGTCTCTGGAATGTGTGCTTCTGAAAACCTCATAAAAAAGCTACTGTTTGTCTTTCTAACTTCCTCTGCTCCAGGAACAACTGCACATTCCTTTTCCATCCCTCAAAAGGCTTATGCAGATAATAAAATCTAATAGCAGTCTGAACAGAACATCTACAAACAACGGCATCATTCTTGCTCTCAAAAACACGCCATGGGTCAAGCGCTTCCTCCACAGATCACGACCAGCGATTCACAAACCCCACACTCTCAGCCTCCAGCGACATAAAGGATGATTTCCATTAACCCAGGGAAGTGTCTGGGTTAAATATGAATGTGGCTTTGAGACAAATTCTCTGATCAGCTGATGCTCATGCACATGATTCGAACCCCTTTGGGCTCCACTTTACCCCACTGAACTCCTCTGCATCTCTCCCATGCTTGCTAGGAGCCAATGCAGTGTTTGTGTCCACACTCTTAGGTCATGCATAACTAATACGCATGCGTTTAGAGTAAAAGAAATAACAGTCATAATAATGATTTGTGACTGGCTCCAGTCTGCAGTGTGAATGTGCATGCAAATGCAGAAACAGTACAAGATAAACATGTACACATGCAAAACACAGATGTACAAGATATAGACATACTGTACGTGGGGAAAATCACTGTTTTATTCTGCATTTAATTTTTTTGTAAGTAATCTGTAAGGTCAGGCTCATGCGAAAGGCATTTTTAAATACAATTAGATCATAAAATCTATATTCCTTACCAACAGAAGGATTTTTTCTGAGATTAATTATGGAGCCAGACCAGTCTCTCAAGTAATACATTTACAAATTAGAATTGCGTATTTATGAATTGTGTTTTGAATATATAAATTTAGTTTTTTGTATTTATTAATTGTGTTTTGAATTTACAAATTAAATTTTGTTAATGTGAATTGTGTATGGGCGACATGGTGGCGCAGTGGGTATTGCTGTCGCCTCACAGCAAGAAGGTTGCTGGTTCGAGTCCCAGCTGGGTCAGTTGGCATTTCTGTGTGGAGTTTACATGTTGTCCCCGTGTTCGAGTGGGTTTCCTCCGGGTGCTCCGGTTTCGCCTCACAGTCCAAAGACATGTGGTATAGGTGAATTGAATAAACTAAATTGGTCGTAGTGTATATGTGTGAATGAGTGTGTATGGATGTTTCCCAGTACTGACCCAGCCGAGGCTCGAACCAGCGACCTTCTTGCTGTGAGGCGAACGTGCTATCCACTGCGCCACCGTGAGGCCCGAATGAATGAATTGTATGAATTTTATTTGGTGAATGTATTATTTTTGAGAAAGATCTGGCTCCATATTTTCTTCCCTTAAATATTAATCATGCATGCACACAGTACAGTTTGAAAGATTGTGACAAATTTTCTGTTTGAAATTAGTATTGTCATAAATTACTAAAATACATCAAAAGTGACAAAAAAAACTAAACATTAGCTAACAATTACATTATTTTAATTTGAACTGTTTTCAACACTGCTGGTAATGACACATATTTTTAACCAAATCAACATATTAGAGGGATTTTTAAAGAACCATGTTGAAATAATTCTTGCTGAAAATGTATCCATGCCATAGCAGGGACAAATCTTTTTATATTTATTAAAAAATATATATAAAAAAACCCATTTTTATTTTATTGTTTTTATTTTATTGCTAATATTTTATTATTTATTACTGATATTTTGATATTTGCCATTTTACTGACTTTTTAAATGTTATTTTTAAAAATAATGTATGACATATACAAACGTTGCCTTCAGTACAAAACTACCTTCAATTTATTTTTATCGGTTTGCATCAGAAGAAAACCAATTCTGTTTAAAAAGCTGCCAAGATGCAATTGTCCATATAGCGAGCTGTCAGTCTCTCTCTGTCTCTCCTTATAGCACTATGTGTTGTGGAAAATGGAAATGTCCTCTCCGTTCAACCATGTAATTTCTGCACACCAACTTCAAAGGCGGTAGCCACACATGCCGCAAAGTCACTGTGCTACTGTATAAGGAACAACGGGATGTAAGGTGATGTTTGTTTAATCATGTCAGACACACAAATGGCTGTAACCATCTAATTCATGCTTTCCTTCCTCTTTCGTTATCAGCTGAATCTGATACGGACCGACCTTGACATAACACTAATCTGTGAGGAGAAAACAGGAACAAAACACAACCAAAGGACACGCTGATTGAAGACTGAATGGATGCAATGTCATAAACACTTAACTATGATATAGTACAGGAAAATATAATAACCTTGAATGAGTTAGGAAACAAAGAGAAGCCAAAACAGGTGTGAAATTACAGAGGCTAATGCTAATGATGCTAACAAGAGCATAAACTACAAACAAAACTCAACCAAAGGACATGCTGATTGAAAACTGAATGGATGCAATGTCATAAACACTTAACCATGATATAGTACAGAAAAATATAATAACCTTGAATGAGTTAGGAAACAAAGAGAAGCCAAAACAGGTGTGAAATTACAGAGGCCAATGCTAATGATGCTAACAAAAGTGTATAAACTACAAACAATAATGTTGCAATTACATTTACATTGAGTTTTTTAGCTTTGCATATGCTGTCTTTGGCAGAGACTGGATGGTTTAATGTAAACAAAGTCATATTTTTGTGTATGTTTGCTGGCAAGCTAGAATTGAGTTATCCAGGTCTGTCATTCGGACCTTGAAAAAGTGCCTAAATTACATTTTATGGACATTTATTTTACTCTGGTTAAAAAAAGAGCATTTAAATGAAATAACTGATAAATTTACTCACTGTTCAAATATGTGAATGTGGGTACTATTGAGCTGCTAATACAGTAAATTCCTTTCTTAAACAATTAACATTTCTAACCCATTTTGATATATTTCTTTTGCTATAAGAAACTGAGAGACAGAAAACAATTCTAAGCCTTTAACCAACATAATTTTCAACCCAAAAAAATTAACTTTTATGCATTCTGGCCATACATGACAATAGCGTTTTAGGGACCTAAAAACAAATGCCATTATTTTGTCAGTGTACACTACAATAACACAATTTTGCATCGTCATGCACATGTTTATTATGTGTTTAATCTATAAACATGAACGAGTGCTTAACAACCAAAACATCAAATGGCGCACTACAGGACCAAATGTCCACGTAGTGTTTCATAACAAATTCATTCATTCATTTTCCTTCGGCTTAGTCCCTTATTTATCAGGGGTTGCCACAATGAAATGAAGCGCCAACTAATCCAGCATATGTTTAACGCAGCGAATGCCCTTCTAGCTGCAACCCATTACTGCAAAACACCCATACACTCTCGCATTCACACATACACTACGGCCAATTTTTCATTAATTCATTTTCTTTTCGGCTTAGTCCCTTTATTAATCTGGGGTCGCCACAGTGGAATAAACCGCCAACTTATCCAGCATATGTTTTACGCAGCGGATGCCCTTCCAGCTGCAACCCATCACTCGGAAACACCCATACACACTCATTCACACACATACACTATGGACAATTTAGCTTACCCAATTCACCTATAGCACTTGTGGGGGAAACCAGAGCACCCGGAGGAAACCCACACAAACACAGGGAGAACATGCAAACTCCACACAGAAATGCCAACTGACCCAGCCGAGGCTCGAACCAGCGACCTTCTTGCTGTGAGGTGAATGTGCTACCCACTGCGCCACCGCGTCACCCCACAGCCAATTTTGTTTTTACCCAACTCACTTA
This sequence comes from Danio choprae, assembly GCA_903798125.1. Lineage (NCBI taxonomy): Eukaryota > Metazoa > Chordata > Actinopteri > Cypriniformes > Danionidae > Danio > Danio choprae. The sequence continues at coordinate 9,002,748 of CAIGQW010055694.1, read as the reverse complement.
AAGCGCATGTCTTTAGACTGTGGGGAAAACCAGAGCATCGGAAGGAAACCCAGGCCAACATGGGGAGAACATGCAAACTCTGAATGCCAGAAATACCAACTGGTCCAGCCGGCATTTGAACCAGTGACCTTCTTGCTGTGAAGGGCGACAGTGCTAACCACTGAGCCACCATGCCACCTCATTACAAATTATATACAGCAATTTTAGTCTTAGTTGAAAATTCATGAGAACAGGGATTGTTCGTTTTCACAATGATGCTGCTTGTATGAAAATATGTGTAAACATTGCCTAAATCCACTATTACAGAAACAGATCAATTAAAAAAAATGGTTTCTTCAACATGTGCTGTCCATTAAATACTTAATAAATGGGACTGAAATGATACTTGAGGTTCCAGGCAGGAAAAGAAAAATAAAATCAGGCAATTTTCCCACCAAAATAACAAATGCTCCTTTAGGGCTTCTGTATTTAACAATGCTGCTAGTGTTGTTCTAGATCTGTTTAACTGTGTGGTTTGCGGTGTGTATATTATTCCCCTTTACTTGCCTTCAAACGAATCATCGCTATGGAGAAAGTTGTCCCTTATGGAAGAGATTATAACCGTGCAACTGGAAGCTCACCCAAGATTGTGGTTAGCATTGCACAATATGAAATGATATATTTGAAGCAATGAAACCAACCTGAATTCCAGGATTAACCAGGAATTAAGTAGAGATCTGGTGCAATACAAAAGAGCTCCATCTTGGTGGAGTTACAGCTAAAGAGAGATGCGTTAATTTGTCCCCTGCAGAGAAATGTCATCAAGAGCCTCATAAAGGCCGCACACAACCATTAGCAAACTTGTAAAAGCTTTGACTGTGTATATAGATTTAGAGATGAGTTGAGGGAAAATGCCCATTAAAGTGTGTAATGGAGAGCTGAGAGACACTAATTCACAAAGCTAACTATGCAAGCTTCAGTATGTGTGGTTAAAAATGTTAATACGTTTCATGTAAAATAAGACAATTAACTCTATAATAACAAGAAAGTGAAGTCTGTTTTCATTATAAATAATACAATACATGCAGCCGAGGGCTAGGACATAAATTTTAAAGGGATAGTTCAACCAAAAATAAAAAATCTGTCATCATTTACTCACCCTTTACTTCTTTCAATCTGTGAGTTTCTTTCTTCTCTTGAACACAAAATAAGATATTTTGAAGAATGTTGGAAAAAACTATGGATGTCAATGGCTGCTGGTTTCCAACCTTCTTCAGTATATCTTGTATTGTGCTCATATTCATATTTGTTATATTTCAAAAAGTTTATAAACACTTGACTGTGAATAAGGCGACGCAGTGGGGCAGTGGGTAGCACAATCGCCTCACAGCAAGAAGGTCACTGGTTCGAGCCTCCGCTGGGTCAGTTGGCATTTCTGTGTGGAGTTTGCATGTTCTCCCCGTGTTCGTGTGGATTTCCTCCGGGTGCTCCGGTTTCCCCCACAAGTCCAAAGACATGCGCTATAGGTGAATTGGGTAAGCTAAATTGTCCGTAGTGTATGTGTGTGAATGAGTGTGTATGGATGTTTCCTCGTGATTGGTTGCGGCTGGAAGGGCATCCGCTGTGTAAAACATATGCTGGATAAGTTGGCGGTTCATTCCGCTGTGGCGACCCCAGATTAATAAAGAGACTAAGTAGAAAAGAAAATGAATGAATGAATGAATGACTGTAAATAAATGGTGATCAATATTTCATTTTTGGGTGAACCATCTCTTTAACTATCCGAAGGATTGACTTACACTGGTGACTTTGCGGTAGATCTGTGCGGCGTTTTGGCACTCTGAGTAAGGGTATTCTGATGTGGTCATCTCTAGGATGCACATGCCAAAGGCATAAACGTCCACAGCTTCGTCATATTTTTCCTCATACATCTCTGGAGCCATGAACTCAGGAGTTCCTGTGCATGAGCAAAAAATAAGTGCAATAAGCAAGGAGTCATTTAACAGGTGAGTTTTAGTCAAACAACAAAGAACATGGAATAAAATAGCACAGCGGTGATCCCAGAGCCACCAAATGGCAGAATGTTTGAGATCTGACCTAATTTTGAAGTGGAAGATGTCCACAAACATTTAAGATCCTGAACAAGCAAACCTTGAAAACTCAAGTCTGGGAACTTGAGCTATTGTTTAGGCTTGATGTACCAGGTCACACATTCTTTATTTATTCATGTCATTGAACTTCTAATCCGAGCGTGAACAGATCAGATTGTAAACCGTGTCAAGCCAATGTTGAGCTAATGAGCTAATGTGATATATGCAACAGCGTATGTAGGCGAGGAGAGGAATCTGTGTCAAGCACTTGTTGGGCCATAAATACAGCTAGGCGGAGTAAACAAACAAGCTAAGCCCATAGTAGAGGTGGCTCCAGGACTGTTTACTGCACTCTTTACTGTTATACTCTTGAGAAGGTCAAAGAAATGGTGTTCTGAATGGACTGGTAACTGTGCATTTTTTTTATGGCTCACCGATGACACTTTTGGCAAAAGAGGCACTCTTGAGGGTGGCTAGGCCCAAATCTCCAATCTTAACAGATCCAGTGGGGCCAGTGATGAAGATGTTGTCACATTTAAGGTCTCTGTGAATTATGGGAGGTGTTCGGGTGTGCAGGAAGTGAAGGCCTTTCAAGATCTGATGACTCCAGCGCTGGAGAAGCTTTAGCTTCATTTCTTTGAACCTTTTCAGATACCTGCAATGAAACAGCAAACAAGATTCCCTTCAAAACATACTGACAAACAAACAATAGCTCTGTTCAAAAATCTAGCAAACCGCCTACAGAGGCAGAATTTCAAGAGACCCTAGAAGGACTTTTTATTCCAAAAATGTTTTGCTTTACTTGTAGTTGACATAGGGGTTTGTCACTCTAAGGGCAATTTACACAACATTTTTTTACAGCCAAAAAATTTGAAAACGGGTTTCAAAGTGGAATTTTGTGGAAAAGCAGCCATTGTCACATCTGTGTAAACACTAAACATCTGCGAAAATAGTGATGTCATGGCTTGGTCCTTGTTGGGGATGCGTCGATTAAAGCTAAGCATAAACAAATTTACGCAACAATGGCAGAATATATGGTTGTGTTGTTGTTTCTACTTCACATTACAACCAAAAGCGGAGACGCATTATATAAGCTAAACAAGGCAAATTTTACACACCAGTCCTGTGCGACCACAGACACATCATCATCTCCCTATAGGTACTGATTACTAACAAAACTGACAGCTCCAAATACTGGCCTCATATACATAATACAGCATTTTGGGTATGTATGTGTAGATGCAGATCCTGTTGAAAAAATATTGTGTAATGTAAAACTTTTACAAATCAAGGGAAACACTTTTTATGTTTTTGGCTACATCATTGTCATGTAAATGTAGCCTAAGGCAGCTTCCGTATATGCTTCACAAAGAAGTCAAATCCAGAATGCATTCGCTGAGTAATTTTGGAGTATTAGCTTAGCAATATGCTACTCTACTGAAATCAACTGTACATTCAGTCTTCTATGCAGATCAATATATTGGTGGACTACGTAGGCAGTTGGCATTTAGAAAAAAGTTTGGAACATAGGAGTGAACATTTCTTTCTTTCTCCTTTCTTTCATTTAGAAGTTTACCTGCAGTGTAACACACACCAAGCTGTGCACCAAAAAGTGTCAAAAAGGCTAATGCCATTTGAGACCCATTAAAGAGTAGTGCTGTCTGATTTGTTTCATAACATATGCATACAGTGATGTAAATGTAAAATACGGTTTAGAAGTTGTGTGTGGGCCGCCTGTTTCACACCGCAAGCGCAGCGTTTTTTTTAGGGTTTCCATGTTAACATATTGGAGCTTTCATACCGCACGCAGAAGCAGCGAGAGTCGCTGAAGCAGCAGTGCTGCGATAGTTTCGGCGCTGGGTCTATTTTTGCCGTGCTGCTCACACGCAATTAAAGTGACAATGCATTGATAATGCCAAAAACCCATTGAATGGCAGTAAAAAGTAGCAATTTTACCCAATAAATGCATTGATAAGATCCACTGATTTTTATGTATAAAATCAAATGAACTTAAACGATTAAAAATGGCAACAAATATTTATTTGGGCCCGAACTACAAAACCAAATTTAAAACTTACTAGTTCACTAGTTTGACCATGTATAAATATCATTATAACTACAGTATATTGCATAAATATTATTATAACTATAGGCCTACATTATGCTGACAATCAAAAACAAAATGACATGACATCACAGGCGATTGTTTTCCGACCGAGTGCACCTTAAAAGACATGAATGACAGTCCTCATAGCGCATGAGAAGCATACAGTTCTTTAGGATATATATAATTTGTAAAATAAAGACTTGCAGGTTAAGGAAACAGCATAGGAGGAAGTTGCCGCGGGCCTTGGTGCAGATGAAAAGTTAAAAAAAGTGTATTTATATATATATATATAGATAGATAGATAGGTAACTAGATAGAATAGACAGAGATAGATTGATCTGTGCAGCAGCTGCCGATGAGCTGTGCGCTGCAGACGCAGTTGGTGTGAAAGGCAAACGCCTGCTCTCTATATGCGCTACGCATGCGATGCTCACGCTCTGCTTGTGCTTGCAATGTGAAACAGGCAGGAGGGAGGTAAAATAATCTTCCATTTACTGAGCAAGTCACTTCTCCAAATGCCTGCAACTATTCTACTGTTGTCAGCTCTTAATAAAAATGCTTGCAGTTGATAATTTGAGGGGAATTTTTTTTAAATAAAGTTGGACTTCAGTGTATCAGATAAGCAGATATGCACTTACGAGAGGCATGTTTTCCTGTCTTGTGTACTGGCACCTCTAACAGCCACACCATCTGCAAGTACTTTTGTAGCAATTTTGCACCAACAGAACTTACGTCTTTAGCGTCCCTGACGTCATTAACTCCGTCACCAGGATGATGCACTTGTGCCCTTTCATGGTGGACTTCCAGGAGTCGTAGAAACGGACGATGTTTGGATGCTGCAGGCACTTCAGCATCTCCACCTCTTCACTGAAACGCTGCCGTTCCACTTTTGTCAGCCTTCGGGTCTGTTGAGGAGACACATATTTCAAGTAAATTTATGGGTATGTTCATTCATGTTCATACATGATGGCACATAAAGAGCTTCATACACTGTGACTTGTGGGACAGGTCTGTGTCAACTGAAAATAAACCACATTCAAAGGCAGGGGAAAGATTTTCTTGCAGTTCCCTCGTATTGAGCAAGTTTACCTTTTTATCAGCTTCCATACAGTTTATAAAGTGTTATTGGTCTTTGGCATCAGGGAAAATGTCCATATTGGTGCATCCAAACAAATTAGCCAATCAAATTTGTTGTCAAGTTAAGGTTTGGGTGATTTAACTATTTTATTATTGTGTAAACCAATAATATCCAATAATTTCAAAGCAAGGGTGTAGCTTTTGTGAAGATCCAAAAAAATAATTAAGCTAATTAAACAAACCTTTACTTCAAACTAACCTGAAAATGTCAAAGAAAAAAGCTTAATGAACCGTGGTGAATCAATATTTTGTAATAACTGCAGATAGACAGCAGCAAAATTAATATGTAGGCTAATTTTATAAAATTGTTAATCATTACTTTAATAAATGTCTTTCATGTATAAACATGATAAGTTAACAAAAAACAATTACATTTCTTGTGCCACACAAATTCCTAAACGTTAGACTAACATCAGCAGGTGTAGACAGACTCTGTCAGACAGAAGATATGATTACCCTGACCTGACCTCACATCTCCATTTTTTCATCCATGTTTTGTAATGTGTTTCTGCTTGGCATTTCATCGCTAATTGTGCCACAACAGCGGTGCCTTTTCATTAGAACTTTCAGTGAGCTGTTTTAAAAGCATGTATGGTTTTACTCTCATTGAGAGAGTACGCAGACTCTCTCAATGTCCTGCTTGGTCACATTCTTTCAAAATCATAACAAATTAATTTAAAAAAGAGGGGGATACAAACAGGACTTTGAAAATCGGGGGAATATGTCCTCCTTTTCCCCAGTGGAAATACGACTCTGTTTCAAAATGTACTGAATTGCAAATAAATGAGTTCAACACATGAACTCATTGAACACATGAACTCATTGCAGTACTAATGGACTACCTCATCATACACAACACATCTGTGCTTCTGTGTGTGTACCATCTATGTGAATGAAATAATTGGGCTGCACATGGATGGTGTGTGTGAACATCCACGGACACTCCTGATGGAGAAAATTGCATCACAAGGACTGTTGTGGATGGTGAAAATATACTTTGGGCTTTACAGGTAGTGCTCAGACTATAATTGTTTGATAGAACTGTTATTTCTGGTTCCTAGAAAAAAGAACAGCGGATGGAGATTAAAACACTTATTAACGCCCATCGTTCACAAGACAACATTTTCAGCCAAAAATTGGATACTTTTTACAAATTTACAACAGAGACTTTGTGACTGAAAAAGCATAAATCATGTTTTTGAAAACAGTCAGTTGTTGTGTCTCTGTAAACACCCAAAAAATGAGAGTCTTTTGAAAACGATGATCTCATTTACTTACATAGTACATGTTTAAAGGAGGTGTAAAGGCAAGTACAAACAAAAACACAACAATGGTGGAATACATAGTAGTGTTATTGCTTCTCAAGTGTTTACTAAGACTTCATAAGCAAAGTGTGGATTTACCTCACATTATAACCAACAGCGGAGACACAATGACGCATCTTTCCATGTATACACAACAAATTGTACATTCTACACACCAATGCAGTCGATATTTCCCTACAGGTAGGGTTTACTAAGGTGACAGCACCAAAACTAGACTGGCATGCCTAATACAGAGTTTTTGGCCATTTTCACAGATGTATAAATGTGGATCATTTTTAAAACGTTGTTGTGCAAATGTGAAACTTTTTTAAAATGCAAGAGAACATCTTTTCAGTTTTTGCCTACATTGTTGTCATGTAAATGTAGCCTAAAGTATTTATCTACTGTTTTCCCCAAAACATCATGAGCCAATTAGGAAAGAAGTCGGCAGACTGTATAAACTGAGATTAAACACACCAGAATTCCTTGACAAATCAAAACACAATTATCTTAATCATGTTAGCAGCAGCTACTCTGTGTTTTCAAAGTATCCGAAATGGAGTAGACACAAAAATGTGCCAAATCCATATGCTGGCACAGTCTATGCTAAAAGATTCAGTGCTGCGCATATGGAAAACTTGACAGCGCTGTCTTCTTTCATAACCTTGACTTGCTACTTTGGCCATTAAAGTCTGCACTGCATAATTTTCTGTAAAAGCAGGAGGCAGTTGACAGAAGTTGTTGGTCAAAACACATACGGTTTGTTTAAATTTCCACATTTGGCACTCCAGACAGCTTGACCAGTCCTACACTTGACATTATGTCAAAGGCACATACAGATGGTGCCAAAAACACAGGGGTCCCACTCAGTCTGGGCCCCATGAGACAGGTGGCAGGTCAACCGGACCATTGACTGGCTCATGCTCATGGTTGTTAGTCTCTAAAAAGCAAAAACACACTAAATGAGCTGTCTTTCCTATTTTAAACAAGAGTGAGTTCAACAATGAGTTCATGCATGAATTTTCTTTGTCAGTTTAAGAAGACAAGCCTACTGTGGACACAAACTCAGCGAAAAAGGCTCATTTCAGGTGCTTAAGCTAATGGAAAACATCTTTTTGATAGAACTGAAACATCCTGAATGCCAGGCTTGATTATGCAACCAAGGCAGATGAGGACAATCTTGACAGGTTTGGATGAAGCTGCTGGGAGTAAAGGGTGAAGAGTGCATAAACGTGCTGAGAATGCATTTAAAAAGAGTAATGTAGGAAAAGGCTACAGCAAGGAAGGTAAGAAAGGATATTCGACAGCCAGTGTGTTAGACAGAGCTGCTGAAGAATGCTGTTGCGTCTCTGGCAACGCTATTTCAGGATGTACCTCTCGACAGTCCTGGAAAAACAGCTCTGTGAAAATGTCTCTCTCCTTTGCTCAGTCACTTTCTCTGAACACTCTCAACTTCCATTCAGATAAGAGGTCCTCAGTTGGCTTTACCTCACAATAAGTCACTTTCAACCAGTCCTGCTTTACAATAGGTGGTTCTCAACTGGTCTTGCTTTAGAATACGTGTTTCTTGCTTTGTCTTACTTTATAATAAGTAGTTCTCAATTGGTTTTGTTTTAAGATAAGTGTTTCTCAACTTGTCTTACTTTACGATAAGTGGTTCTCAACTGGTCCTGCTTTACAATAAGTGGTTCTCAACTGGCTTTGCTTTACAATAAGTGGTTCTCAACTGGCTTTGCTTTACAATAAGTG